>VWZG01002643.1:1615583-1744365 GCA_013396735.1 Grallaria varia | reverse complement strand
AAAAAAATGGGCTGCAGAGAAGTGATATCAAAGAAACAGCTTTATCTGTCTTAGAAAACTTCAGAAGTCCCCAAAGAAATCCCATCTTGCCCTGGAGAGAAAAACAAACTAGTCTGACTTTTTTTTAAACCCACCAAAGCTGGTCTAATGATGCCAGGGTACCCACCTGAATGCAGAAAGCCCAGGTTCAAATTCCTGGAGGGACTTGAACCTGGCTCCTCCACATGTGACAGGTAGATACACCAGCTCCTGGCCTCACACTGGCTTCTTTTTGGACTAAAGTAGCAATTCTGTTCTGAACCTGGCTTTTTTCACTGAAAGGTTTTGCATATTCACAAAGCATTTTTCATATTGACAGATAGGTACAATTAACAGTGTCTCATCACAAATTTGCCAACCTCCTATATCCTCAGACAAACATATTCAAAACTTTTTAAAACAGATTATATACTTTAATTTAAATGTCATTTGTGTCAAGGGGAAATAATACCCAAAATCACAAAATACAAGAATGTAGGTATCTTATAAAATAAATGCACAACTGATGGAAATGAAAGGCTATTATATGCCACTGAAGATGTATAACGCACAGTGAGGCTATTATATAGCATTTTCTTAAATTGTTTTTATAACAAAAGTTACGATCTTATTCAAACTCATTTCCAGTCAAAGAGCATGTTCCTTAACACAGATTTTTCACTTAACTAAAAATTGCAGGATTCATGCATTAAAAAGAAAAATAGTATGATAAATAGGATATTTTAACTGAATTGGGTAATGGAGAACTGCTGTGCCACTCCTGAGAAATGCCTATAATTCACTTATGCCTTCTGGTATTTGTATAGCATGTTGACTCATGAATCACAGCGTAGCTATCATAAAAAAAGTCTCCTTGACAAAAAATACATTTAACTCAGCTGAGATTTTCAGTTAAGATTCATGCCTACATTTTCAACATCACAAATGCTATTACGTTACACTTAGGGAACTGTTTTTGTAAACCTGTGCACTGTGGTAGGACGTTTCCTCTTGCGAGTCTCAGAAAGCACTAACGAATTGCTTCTCACAATGCTCCTGGAAGGACTATTCTCATTTCACCAGTGGAAACACTGAGGCAGAGATGCTCACTCGGGTGGTCAGGGGAGAAGTGCAGCTCAGAGCAGAGGGTAGAAGTAAATGCTGCTTTGGCCAACTGGTGCTAGTTTTCCAGCTGCCAACTCCAGCAACAGGGACCTTGCTCCCATGTGGACCCCACCAGCAGCACCTCTCCTCTAGCTGCCCTTATGCAGATCAAAGGGACTTTTTAGACTTTTTTTGCTTGTTATGGAAATGCACCTTTCTCACCAGCCAAAGGCATTCTGATAGGGGGTTGGTTTGTGAGGAAAGAAACAGGAGGGTTTAGGCAGATTTTCATGAAATATGTAGAGCCGTTCGGATAGAGACAGGTGACAGGGGCCCACCATGGGCTGTCACTATGCTTTTGTCATAGCTAAAAATGGTGAGGAACAGCACTTGTCACAGTCATTGGCAATGGGAACGGGAGAAAATATCAACAGACTGTGCAGGGGAAAGGGCCAGAGTGGCACTTTCCTCAAAGGAAAAAGATAGTTCATCTCTCAAGGCTTGTGGGGCAGAGAATAAATATCAGTTGGTATTTGCAGGTTGCTAGAGGGGCCAGGTGAGAGGAGATCCTGCAGAATAAAGTCCAAATGTCAGCAGAGAAAGAAACAAAAACCACAGGGCTCTTTGTGACTTCAAACCCACAGACTATTGCCACTGCCATTGCAATTAGCAAGGCCCAGGCCTGGGCTTCCCCGTGTCACAACCAGCAGCCGGGCCCCCCGGGCTGACTTCCAGCTCGCCCCAGCCCCATGTCTCCAGCTGATGGGGTAGAGAATCTCCCTCAGCCTGGGCCCGAAAAATATCTCATTTCATCTTCCACAACAAGCACGTATCCATTACATGTTATTGCCTCTTCGCATGAGATTAAATATTTCAATCACTAAAAAATACCATTAATTACCATTCGCAAGTATCATTTTAATCATAAACTAATCCTCAAAGCAACACTAAGTGTGCATGATTGCTAACTGGTCAGCATCATCAAGGTCTCCTGAAAAAACTAATTAGTATGTTATTATATATCTGCATACCTGGGAGATAAATGTTGTTTGCATCCCCTTCCTAACGACGGAATGGAGATGGTTCAGTAAAACACCCTACCTCTTAATATGCAGGGTTTGTTGTAGGAGCAGCTCAATTCATATTTCCACCAGTTTGATGGTAAGTGAACAGCAGTAGCAATATTAATCTGCAGTAACCTGTCAGTGAACTCTACAGCTAATATGATGTAGTTATGATTTTACCATCAATCAGAACTGAACAGGCCCTGGACAATCCTTACAGCACTGCCTCAAAAAATCTAATTGTGCAAAAGCTTCATCGTTTTCCAACATTTCTTTTTTATCTGTCACAGACTTTTGGCCTACTGCACAACCTTTTATTATTAGTCTTATTGCATTAGCTTGTTGGACAAAAAAGAAAAGGCTAAATCTAAGAGTTCCCCTGCATTCCATCATTTGTTACCATGTGGGATCCTATTTGACAGTTCCATATTATTTTAGATTTAGATAAATATTATTAGGACATATGGTATTGCATGAACTTTTGAACCACTGATTGCCAATGTATAAAAAAAGGCTAGTAATGCTTTTACCTCTGCATTTACATGTTCTAATGTATAAGGAACAGATAACAAAAATGGGAGAATAAAGCTGTAACACAGGACTGGCTTAGATAAAATGTAAACCCACACTTTTTTTTTCCTTTTAATTAATTGGATTCACAGAGCAGAAGAATAGCTGAAAAATTAATTATTATCAGCAAACATGAACTTCTATAAGAGTTAGAGTTCTACTAGTAATTAAGATAACTGTTCATTATTCTTTTCAGGCATTTTTAGTACAATCATTTATTATGTAGTTTTGTAGCTTAAATTAGATGTGTGTGTGTGTGTGTGTAAATATCATAAAAGAAGCACAGACAGGCATTCTTAGCCAGAATCTTTCCTTCAAAACACTGTCCATAAGAAATCACAACTTGTGGTGAGATACTTTACAACCATACTATTTCTGGTGAGTTTACAATGCAAGAAGTTCTGGTGTAACTTTTGTGATTTTAAACATATAAACCCATCAAGGAAGATGAACTATTAACATTATCTGTTTAGTCATTTTAATCTTTTGCATCTTAAATGTAATCAGGCTTTTCAGAACTGAAATTGCTAATCAGCATGTTGGATAAATGTTTCCATTTTAAAATGTGCACATTTAGACATAACAGCTGGCTGTAAAGAATATATTTATATTTGTGATTTAATGTATCACAAACTTTATATTTGATTTCATTTAGCTTTAGTAAGAAACAGAAAATTTTTGCTAGCACAATCTGTTTTGACAGTTTTACAGCAGCAGAAAAGCATGGAGTAATAAATGAGGTGTGTATACAATGCATTATGTAGCCTTTGAAGCAAGCATGTCTTTTTAACAAAGCAAATTTTTTTACACAGTTTCAAGCAATTTCATCCCTTTCTGACATGAGCTCAATTCATGCAAAGCAATAGAGATTGTGCATAAACAGAACACAGACAATAAGCACTTTTCTATACTACAGTGTCTGTTCATTAATTTAGCAAACTGTATGTGAAATTTAGGGGAAATATTTTTTAAAAGAATTATAACTTCAAAGAAATATTTTTGACTATATGAACATCAAATGAATAGTTGAGTTTTAGCCTTCAATCAATCATAATGTAAAGTAGTTGTAATCTAATAAAAATAGCCATACAAAATAAGGAAATGGCAGTTGCATCCTGTTAAAAACATGCAGGAATGCAGCTTTGGAACTACTGAGAGAACCGAGGTTGTAGAAAGACAAAAACAGGATGTTAAATTCTTACGACAATTGGAAGCAACTGATTTTTTTTAAGCACCTACCACTGCCCGTGATAATTTGTTCAGCAGCCTCTAGGGGGTTCTGTGTGACTGCAGAACCCTGCAATTTTATGAGCACCTAAAAACAGGTTATCAGAGATACAGGCATTTACAGTGATGTTGAAAATGCCCAGCTGCTTTGTCATTGCTGCAGATTTGACTGCTGCGCTAGTGCTAGTGTTCTCTAAAGTGAAAACAGCAAAATGAAGTTCTGCAGAACTTCAGCCCTCTTCAAACTGTGTACTGTCATTATGGCAATAATAGAAAAATTAGTTATAATTAATATAATTACATTAGAATGCACATATTCATTCCTTAGGCAACTGTATTTAAATGCCAACCACAAATTTATTCACTTCCCTTTATGTTTTTAATGATTATTTAACTTCTTGTTTTAGAAGGTTGTCAGCAAGGAACACTAGTTTTCTTTCATTATTTCATAGTCCTGTTTTTGCAAGAGATTAAATCTTTACCACCACATACTAATTGCTCTCTGTACTTTTAGAATTGACTACAGACATTACGTAGGATTCTTGCTTTAAAAAAAAAATCACTAAAAAATTAAATTTTAGTGTGGTACAATGTGCCATGCATGGCTAAGCATAAATATAGCAGAAGAATTATAAGCTCAGTTGGTTAAAGAACAATAAAGCCACATCCATTCAAAATAGTTCAAAGATTAATAACAGTATAATTATGAAAAACCTCAAGCCATTCTTTAATGAATATTTTAACAAGAGGAACAACGGTTGGGGATTTTAAAGTCTGTTACTCTGGATTTTTCAAACATGAGAACATGTAGTTAGAAATCCTGATTTTCTCCAGAGGCAGTCAGTGAAGGAAAGGTTGAATATTACCAGAGCCTACTAAATTATTTGGGTTTGCTATGATACCTGTAAAGCAACTCACATATTGCAACAAATCAGTGCTCTTAGTCATGGCTGTCACAAGAGGGTAACTCTCGTCCTATACTTACAGAGAAATTGGTAGAAAAAGCTACACAAGTAATTCCTATAAGGAGGATTTTTCTAACTTTTTTATGTACGTGGCCTCACTGTTAGGTAAAAAGGGAATAAATGAAGGTTCTAACTGTCACAACTTTAACTGTAAATTATAAAACACTTCTTGCTATTCAGTAATTGGGAGGCCCTATTTCAGCACAGCACTTAGAGATAAAGTCAAACCTAGACATTCTACAGAACAGCGACAGATGAGTCCAGGAATCAATGCCTGACTTTGCTGGCCTCATAGTTCATAGCTAGAGGAATACTTGAGAACATCTACTTTTGAGTATGGTCCTTCTTGTGGTGGACTATCAGGCAGGGATGTCATGCCCTCTTCCCCCTGACACACTTCCCTTCAACTCATCTTTGCCCTCCTACCTCTCTGGAAATCAAGATTTAAATGAGGCTTGTTCAAAATTGAATTAAACACCCTGCAGTTTAAGCTGGGGGACTTAGGGCAAGTCTTGCCCAGGTCCCCCACAGCAAGTGTGCTGTGACTGGGTCAGGGGTTTGGCTGCTTCTGTTGCATGGGAAAGGTCTCGGACAATCTCCTGAAAACACGGCCCTGCCTTCCTGTGTATTTATGGCATGGAAATTGAAAAAAGATTAGTAAAACCAAAATGATGGGCTATAAAAAGGATTGCAAAATACACAGTGAAATTTTATATTCTCCAGCTCACCAGAGCATGCTATGCTTCACAGATAATACCAGTTACCAGTAGGGCCTCTTATTTGTGTACACAGCTTATTTGGCATTATACTGGCACTGCAATACGAGTTTGAGTGAATACCAGTTACCAGCAAGCAGGGAAGTAGAATTTGAAAAATCACCAGGTTAGACTGTGACAACACTGACACATAGGAGTGATTTTTTTTTCTCATTTTAAGCATATTTTTGAAGATGTATATGTGTTTCAAGCCAGTTAAAACCAACATTTTCTTAGATAACCAACTACCCTGTATACATTACACCAGTTACTACCTGTTTCATCTCCCAAAATAGATATTTATCTAGTGAAAGCAGGTGATCTGGACAGCATCTTTGCAGCTTATCATAACCAAGAGATGGTGTAACAAATCCAGGATGTTCTGAACATCCCCAAAGGATACATTTAGAATTCGTTTTCTCCAAAGTGACATTCAGGGATAGGCAACATGCAAGCAGGGTATGTGGGCTATCTTGAAGCCAACCCAGGAAAGAGGCAATGTAAAGTATGTCTGTTACTTTCTGGTCAGTCATAGGAGACCTCACTCAAAATACGATCAGGTTATCTACTCCAAATAAATTTGTCTCAGAGCCTGTATAACTATGGACAAGTCAAGAAAGGCTTCCTTGTGTTAGAAAAATACAAGATATCAAAATTGAAGATAAAATGGGTGACAGTGAATCAAACATGCCCTTATTAATTTTAAAATATTAATTTCAATATATTTTCCTTCTGAACATTTAAGTTTGTATTGAGTTAGCCTGAACATCAAAGGAAAATACTACTTTAAACAATTATTGTTTCCATTAAGAAAATGTTGACACAAGTCCTTTAAAAATTAAAAAAATTTCCCACTACTTTCTAAATCAAACAATTTTGAAACTGTGGCCCTTCCTTGAAATCATTTTGGTTGCAATGACTCGTTGGTTTTATGAGAAAACATGCCACTGTGACAACATGTGACTCCCTGTCCCCTTGTGAAATCCCAGAGACAGAGGATTCCCATCCTGTCATACATTTGGGTCTGTTGCTTAATATTTCTTTGAAATGGGTAGGCAGTTCAGGAGTATTTTAATTCCTCTTTTGTACTTAGAGAAAAAAAATCTTTGAGTTGAGTGCATAATGCAATAAGACCTTAATGTCAAGCTTAAAAGGAAAATTAACAATATAATTAATAACCAGTGCATGAAAGCTCTTGAAACTAGCTGGTTGTCTGGCTATTTTCTGATACATTGACCTTATGTACACAGTGAGGGCAGTGAACACAAGCCTGTTCTCCATTCCCATCAGAGCTCAGGGGAATGCTTACAACCACAGCACATCATGCAGCCTCTCTGCTTTTATTGTAAGCCAAGAGGCCAATAGTTTCCTCTGTAATTGAGCTGAAGGATATTTTAAAATAATTAATAGGATTTGGTGCAAGTAGTATTGTTTGTTGTGTTGTGTGCCTTCTAATTTTTTATTGCCTGCTTCCAGAGCTTAAAGACTTTTCTTTGGAAAGGTTGAATACCAACTGTTCTGAAAGTAGTCCCAAGGCAAGACAGACTATAAATAGCTCTGCAAGCACAACAAGCTGAAGGCTCCAAAGAGACGAAAGTACATAAAGTAATTAAAAACCACTGAATTATATAAGTAGGGAGTAGCCCTTTACAGTTGCAGACCATATATATTAAAATGCTATCAGGATCTGAGCTGTTTTTAACTGTCATGCTGAGGGGATTAATGCATAAACAGGAAGGGTAAATGCCCAAGGGGAACAGCCTTCTCCACATGCAGAACCCTCCCTGGGGCAGGCCCACCTTCCCCACTTCCCCTCAAGGAAGGAACAGACTGTTGTCATCCCTCTCAAGAGCACGTAAGCCATGTGTCCCCTTCCCACAGCTGCAGATCCACCAGCACCACACCCTTGGCCATTCGGCCCGCTGCTGCTCTTGCCTTCTGCAGTCTTTCCAGAGGACTAAGGGCTGCCAGAGTGATGGGCACGGGGTGGACACATAAATAGGGTCCCCACCATAACCTCCTTACGTATTTATTTATTTACTTACTAGTCATGGTTCTACCTACACCATGACTGGTTTATTCTCAGAGGATCTGGTTTCTCCATACTCCCATGGTATCCACAGGTGGTGCAGACCCAACCACGCATACTATCCCTCTGCAACAGCAGCCAGGCTTGATGTGAAGCAGCTATCTGACTGCACAGTAAAAAGCTCTGATTTAATTTGCACTTTTTCTTGGGCCTCTCAAACTGGGATTGACTTTACTTCTCTATAGGAAGTCCTAACATGCAACCAGTGCACGAGGCCTTCCAAAGTCTCAGAAGCCACTGACGAGGGGGCTAAGCAGGGCCCTACCAGACACTGCAGCACCATCCATCATATCAGCAACTCCACAGCTCTGGGAACATGATTTGTTAGTTAACATAGCCTTTGTTAGCTCACTCTCCAGTCATATACGCCAATGGAGATCTACAGCTTTCAGAAAATTTCCAACAATAGACAAGAAGAGACTTAGCAACTAGGCCAGATCCAAACTATACACTGCTCTGAATCAATCAAAAATGTGGCCAAAAGTATTTATTTATTATCCAGACAGTGTTCCCTACCATAGAATCTGAGGCAGGTTATCTTCTCAATTAAAATGAGATTGACTTCCCTTAAATCTAATTTTTGTCTTCTTTAAAACATATGCAAGGACTAGGAGCCCTAAACAGAAACCTTATGCATTACCCCTTCCTTTGAAAATATAAGAGCAAACATATATGCAGTACAAATATTCTAACAACTGCTGGTGGTGCACTGCCTGCTGTATCAGAGGAATAAAGAAGAGAGCTGATGGAACAGGGAGGGTAATTTACTGTGCGCTGGTCTCAGCTGCCAGTGATTGCAAAGGCAGCTCAGCAGATGTTTTTTTGATAAAGGCTGTTTCTTGATGCAGCAGCAGGAGCAGCAAAATCCATAGCTTTTTTCTGTAGGACTTTGCACATCGTGATTCTGCCATTTCAGTTAGTCTTAACAGCTGGAGGATAAAAAAAAATGTTCCACTGCATTATTTGAAATTTGTCATGTTGATTTAGTTTCATTACTGTTATTAAATTTTATTCTGGAATGGTTTACATATCAAGAATACATAATGGGTTTCTGTGTGGCCTGGGATTTATTCCTTGAATGAGGAAAGGGCTCTACTGTGACAAAGTCATAAAGCCTTATTGACTTGATCCTTTGCCATAAACATAAGATTCAGAGAGTTAGACTGAATATTAAATTGATACGGTGGTTGTATTTGCATCAGGAGAATAACTCCTTCCAAAACAGAACCTCACAGTATGTCTAGATCTATGGAATTATTTTAGAAATCTGCTATTACCAGGCACAAATAGGAAAATATATGTCTATTTAACATACTGTTCAGATCCTAGAGGAAAACAGAACAAGATAAAAAAATGTAACAAAAATTAAAAGTGCATAGACATATGGAAGGATTTAAATATGTGAGAGGGTGTTTCTAAACAAAGAAGTATGAACACAAAAAGGTCTTTCAAGAATGCAAGTTGTATTGAAAGACAAGATGAGCAAACGAATTGAAATTAGATAAGATACTCGAGTTTGATTCAAATTCAGCTTTTGGATCTCTTCTTTTCTAATGGGACTACTCACAAGTCTAAAAAAACATTTGAGTTGGCTCTAAATTTTGTGTTATAAGCCAATGCTTAAATGTGAATGACTGCCATTTTGTCACATTCCTGGAGGGCAATTTGCACACAGGAGAAAGTTGCCGTGTCATATAATGGAAATCACTCCAGATCACATGTCACCTCAGAGAGATATACTCTTGCTGATTTGTAAATTAAAGACAAGCCACAAAAGTTCCTAATTCCTTCACAACATAACTACTCATGAGTTTCTGCTGAAAGACTGCCATCAAAAGGCAATAAATCTTCAGGAAATAATATCACAATGCTAAAGTGCTCTAAAGCACTCATGACTTTTTCCCAACTTTCTCTGGAATATTTTTTTCAAAAGAAAGCAGATGGCAAAATACTCAGTGGGTCAAGTTTTGTGTTCAAGTGTTCCCAGGGGTTTCCATTAATTTGAGTTGTCTTTGCACAGACACAGACAACAACAGAAAGTGCTGCCCCCCCTTCCTTAAGATCACCCCATTTTTCCTTGCTTCACTATCAAAGCATTATTTGAAACCAGTATTGCTGTTCAGTACATTCTGGATACAGAAGCATAAGACAAAACACAAAATAACACTTCTCACTGAACTGGATTTGCAGATCCAGGATATACCTGGGTGCAATTCAAATGCGTCCTTGGACAGATGGCCTGACCTTACTCCTCCTCTGCCAACCCAGCTACCCAACCAGGCAAAACCAGGTCTTCTCTGAAAGTCACACACCATTGTCGACCTGAAGCGTCTCAAGAAGCTAAATCACTATAGAGAGACAGATTTATTTATTTACTGGTTTACTGGGGAAAAACAAATTCCTTAGAGGACAGATTTTCAGAAGAATTCAGTGCTGACCTCATTGTGTCACTATTGATGTCAGCAAAACCCGCTGAAACAAAATAAAGTCAATGATGGACGAGTCAGAAAATCGCACATGCTGTAAACCACGAAGGAGTTCACAGCGACTTCATTAGCTGCCTTGCTGCTAATGAACAAAGCCCGGCCGGGGACAACGGCTTGCTGGCGGCCAAGGAGAGAGCATGTTGGGCCACACGGCCCCCCGGGGTGGTGTCCACAGCCGGGTGGGCGCCAGAGACGTGTGCTCGTGCGTGGGGAGCTGCCATCCATCGTGTTTGTGCCAAGGTTCCGGGTGTTGCCAGGGGTTACAGCGCACACAGCGAGGGACAGGGGCCGCACAACACGAGGAAAAGCGTTTCAGCCCAAAAAAGGAAAACATCAGCTACAGAAATGCAACAGCAGAGGCAAAGCACCAAAGATAATCAGATGTTAATATAACCACATTTCTCTCCAGTGTAATGAAAAAACATCAGAAAGGATGAACAACATGTTTCAAGTAACAGAGGGGTTTTTCTAACAATAAATTCAGACAACTCATATTCAGCTGTGCAAAGACTAGAAGAGGAGAGCCACTGCAGACATACCAAATCAGCTTGGTGCACCTCCATGAGAGCCATGCTGCTGGGCTGGGGCCAGGCAGAACCTCCCCACGCTGCCACAGCTGCTCCCGGCGCCCACAGGCATCACCAACCCCGTCCCAGCAGAAAAGGAGGGTCAGGCTGAAATATTGCTGCTGGCACCAACCAGCCACGAGGTTCAAGCAGTCTGCAACTGGGAGGCATTAAACCTTTATGACTCTGCACGCACCAATGGCATCTCCTGAGCAGCTGTGCAGGAAAAAGGAGAAGGAGCACCACAAGACACCTATTCTGGGTGAAGACAGACAGCAAAACAGCCAACACTTCAATGTTGCCTGCTCCATCTTCAGACCACACACATTTGCTGTTAGTCACCTAAACGCAGACTATTCTTCTGGTACTTTCATTTTTCAGGCTTGCACACTGTAAGGAAACAATATNAAAAAAAAAAAAAAAGGTAAAGCTTTAAATTTTAATAAGAGCACAAAGCTGTTAGCTTGAGAGTCCTGTTTTCCATAAAACTCACCTGCATAACAAGCTATAAAGATGGAAGTTTACTGCAATATATCTCAAGAGTCTGCCTAAAACTTAGATCTGAAGAGATCTCCATTAAAGGTAAAATGAAGTATAGGCTTCATGCCAGACCAGTCTTTTGTTTCTTTTCAATAAGAGAAAGAGTGCCAACTGTGATAAAGTTTTATAAGGAAGTCACCTATTTTCTAAAAACATGACTGCAACCAGCCATTCATTTAATTTAGGCTCTCAACTGCCAATATTATTAATTGACATCACTTTTCTTCTCATCTCTGAGTAAGCCAAGAATATTTTTTTAATTCTATTTCTAACTCAACATTGATATTTACTGCATTCCATATAGAATTAGACATTCCTCTTTTTAAAAGGATAGAATCAGAAGAAAGCCAGAGACCTAATTTGCTTGGTGTCGTGCTTTTCACAGTTTTTATCAATATCTTTAATAAGATTCACATTTAAGGCACGAGGTTGTAGCAGAACATCATACGACACATGCAGAAAAAACGTGCTGCTTTGAGGTCATCCAGCACAAGCACGATGGATCGTAGCACATTGAAATCAACAGCAGACTTTGCATACACAGTACGAACTTCAGCTACATCCAGCAGTATGGAAAAAGGACAAGATACAGTGGGGTGAAACAGTGGTTCTGTCAATTAACCTGGTTACAGCGCACTGTGAGCATATCTGAGGGGCTACACACAATCATTATAGCTTATTCCAAGGAACTTCTGAAAGAGTAAGCCCTACCTGTAATCAAATAAGTCACTTTGAAAATATCCCTAATAACTTAAACTTGTATGTTGATAGAACAATCAAAAGATTTCTCTATCCAGGAATAGAACTCAGAGTGTTAAGCATTAAAAATATGAATTATTAGATCAGTCTCATGCCTTTCTCCTAATAATGTAGCATTATTTCCTAGTGCTTTTGTTTGCTTATTATTTTATAAATATACCAAATTGCAGGGGCAAAGTAGGTTGGGTAAACAGAATAAGAAATAGATTTTTTTTACCTCACTACAGGTCTTGTTCATGTCACATGGTCTATCTGCCTCACTGCCACCACTTTGCTTTCCCATCTTTAATAGGAGAGATAGTAATACCTGCCTATTCCTCAGGACATTTATGCTGATTACTTATCACTTACCAAAATCTTTCAAACTGAAAGAAGTGTCACGGAGGCTATATGAGACATAAATTTGTCTTTGACTGTGTTTCTTGCTTCCTTTATGTGTTGAGAGCCAAGACTCATTTCTGATAGCTATCATGTTCTACCCCTTCCCTCATCAATTATTTGAAGAAGTTACTGTCATCCAAGGCTACGTTTCTAATGATTTTTTTAGTTGTGTCATTTAAAGAGTGCAAAATCACTCAATTTCATCTTATTCTGGAGATCACTAACTGTAATTATACATGGAAATGATGAAATGAAGAAAAACTAGATATACTCCAATCCACTTTCAGGGTCTAGGATAAGAAATCCAGGTCAGTTATGCTAATTTCAAACCTTGTAAGTTCACCAGTGCTTCAGGACAATAATAAGACAGGTATCAAGTTATGGAGCAAAAGTTTGTTCAAAACAGATTTCGTTTTCCCCACAGAGCTATATAAAAATTCAAATTATTATCTTCTGACTATTTGGTCAATCAAGAATTGCAAGTCAAATATAAACACACCTAAAAAAAACATCCCCTGCCAAAAAGACAGCCCTCCCCAAAATCTGCAACCCTCCCAAACCGACTGAGAAAAACATATTGCAAAATTCCACGTTAACCAAAGAGTTCGAGGAGATTGACCTTGGCCCTTTCAAAGGCTTTAATAATTATTCCTTGAAGGAGAGAAATGTTAGTGAGAACTGATCCTTTCACACATGAGAAGAATAAACAAAAAAATTCAGTAATGGCTCTGACGTCAAGTTCCTTTTCAAGTATTTCCTCAATGGGAAAAACTGAAAAGAAATGCCTGGAGCACTGAGGGAGGGTGGGATGAGGATCCTTTAAAAGAAACTGCAACAACTGATAAAGGACATATCGGGAACACATTAAGGAAATGTGAACAAATAACCTGGACAACCTGCATCATACAGGACTTAAAAGAATTAGCTAAACTCCTTTATGCTCACTGTGCATAAACCAAATAACTGAAAAATTAGAGCAGAGGAAAATATTAACATTGCCAACAACTTCACCAACTTAAACAACAGCAAGGCAACTGCAGACAGACTCTCATAAATCCACTTTCTGTTCCTAATGGCCACTCTGGCTTCAGTGAGCCTTGGGTACAGGGCCTTTAGCGAGGACAGGGGACTATCGCGAGTGCAGATGAGCTTTAATAGGGGCATGATGTTGCCTCTCACAGGATCTTAGCTGAAAAAGTAATTCACATTGGCTCGCCCGTTTCAATGTGGCTTTCAAGTTGCTGAGGTAATGAAACTACAGGAAATAAACTGCAATGTAGCAAGGTGGTGGGAAGTGTCTCCTGGCTACCATGTGGATGACTGCTACAAACAGTCTGTCAGACTTCTTTATTGATGATCTGAAAAAGAAAGTGCACAGCACTTTGATGAAACTCGCACACACTCAGTAAGACAGACAGAAAGACAGTGTACAAAGAAACAAAGAAAATAATAGAGAATTTCCTAGAGAAGATAGAACCACGGAAAGAAAATAACTAAAGGAGACTCAGCTTGGAAAAAAATGCAGACTGGGAGAGCATCTGAGAAGGAATAACAGGAAGGAGAAATCTCAGGTGTAATAATGATGAAGGAAATGTAGGGAGATAACTCATGCTAAATGACATGAACTGGCAACATGCTATGGCATGTGAAAAAGTCAGTACAATATTAGACAGAATAAATTGTGTCACATCACTGAGAAAGGAACAAATAGCCACTTTCTGCATGGTGCTGGTACAGCTCCATCTAGAATATTACATACATTTCTGGATATTGACAAATTTGAGAGTTCAGAGAAGAGCACCAAACATGATTCAAAGCCTAAGAGGATTGATTTATGAGGAGAGATTAGAAGAGTTAAATACATAAATTGCTTGACTAAGAAATGATTAATGGGGGACATGATAACAGCCTACAAATATTTGAAGAAGACCACCGGTGAAGGAAAGGCATTTTTCAGCAGGATTCACAGGGAACAGCAAAGAGTCCAGAGAGTGACTGAGAAGCAAAAACAAGTTCTGAGTATCAATAAATGCTTCCTGACCATGAATTATGATAATCTGTGGAATACTTTCCTCAGTGAAAGAGGCAGGGAGCTTTCACTTGTGGCTTTTAAACACAGATTTGAAGAATCTCTTAAGAAACCTATGTGCCCACAACTGTAAAGGTTTGGACTCAGTGACCTCTCTGATCCCCTCCAGCTGAGCCAAGCTGGGTGCAGTCTACAATTCCCTCTTCTCCAAGGTGATTTGGGCATAGGAGAAATTACTGTATTTGTAAAGATGTTCCATTCTTATTTCTGTTTCTCCCAGTGCTGCTTGCTACCCTGGCATTCATCAAATTGAAATGAACAAGAGCTGCTGTTAGAGAAGTACTTTTGCTACTTGAGGGTCATGATGAAAGTCTCAGCACCTGTCTTACCACTGCATGTAAATAACAAATCAGTAGTCTGATACCCACAGAGCCTTTCAGTGACTCAGTTGGGTTCTTGATGAGCTACATTCAAGGTAAATATTATGCAAGCGCTTCTTCCCTTTTTTTAAGGTGAAAAAAATAACTGTGTAGCAAAGCTTGACTACTCTGGTTATGTTAGGAAGCTTATGGTTGGCCAATAACACCAGAGAAACAATATGAGCCTGGCAAGGCAGGCAGTGGGATGGTAATTGGAATCCTTCATCCAGCCACAGGGTGTTACCCAGGGAGACACAACACCACAACACGTGTCATGCAGCAGTAACAGAAGTTTTAAATCTTACAGCTCCCTTAGCAAGATATATCTCCCAAAGTTAGATTAATTGTGAGTCTTTCATCTTCAGCCATCTCTGAAAGGTCTTATCTTTATCTCTGCTTTCAGAGGTCCATAAATTTCTCTGTGTTCAAAGGCTTCATCCCTTCCCCCAGTCCCTCTCTAGTTCAGATATCCTCAGCCTCCAGCACGAATGGTAAGTCTCTCTGTATTTAATCCCCTTAAATTATCTCCCCCTTCATACTTCCTTCCATGTCTTTCACCAATTTCCTTCCAGTGCTTCACCCGCTCAGTTCATCCTTGCTGAATCCTTCCGTTGGCAACCTCCTTTCTACCAGAAGCTTTCCCATCACAGAAATCAACATGGCTACTTTCTTTTTTTTCCTGCTACACCTTTCCTTGTTACTGGAAACCTAAAAGCGTTCAAAGGCAAAGTCAATTTTAAAACTGTGAAGTTTGTTTGAATATTGTCATTTTTTCCATTGATGTCTTCTCTCTCTCCAAAGGCAAAATTATCCATAAACTGTTGCTGATGGTTATGCTTAAAGCATTCACCGAAAAACCTACTATGAAATATATTCAACTTTGGCACTTGCATTCTACTAGGTAAAGAAATATAAATCCCTAAACAAAAATGGATTTAGTTTATGAGCAGGCAGCTATGTTTTCAGTGTAATTTTTATTCATGTTTTTCTACATCAGATATGACTGATGCAGGTGGATCAGTCCTTGTACACTAGGTTACCACAATTAAGCGCTATACCCATTTCACAATTAGTTCCAGCTAGTTAGCTTCCCTGCAAGACAATTCACACTTCCAGCTGAGAATTTAACCTAGTTTGATGATGGATACATATCAACAGCAAAATCCATTATTTATACAGTGTAGGAAATAAACTCTCTAGCTGGCTGGGGATATGAAGCATGTGAAGGATTTTCATTTTAGATGGTTGGACATTTTAAACTCAAGCAGCTTTTAATCAACATACCATTGAAAACAAATTTCAGCAGTTGCATTTCTTATTCAGCAGCAGTACAATGTAACTGAAAATAGAAGCTCCAAAAGCTTGATGGTCTATTACTCAACATGTGCTTATAATAAATTAGATGTAAATAGCAGTTATTGTGTACTAAGAAAAACAAGAAAAGACAACCAGTTTCAATAAACTGGAGGGGCTGAGAAGAGGGCTGTTTCTGTCCTACTGTTCTGAAATAATTCCCGTAATTGAAGCACTCACATGTGTCATTGTTTTCTGTTATTATCAGGTTACAGTAGCATCTAGACCCTCAAGTCCCCTAGTAGCAAAATAGTTTCTAAAAAAGCTACCACCAGTTACCTAGAACTAGGCACTGCTATACTTTAGCATTGACAGCAAGGCTGGAGCAGGCTCTCGAGCTATGGAGATGTGCAGAGGGGGGATTAGCGCAGAGAGGCACTCTCGGTGCTAGCATCACACCCTCAGTAAGGGCACCCTGCCACGGAGCTGGGCTTCCCTGAGCCTGCCAGGGCCCCTGTGATGCTCTGCTGTGCACTGCCATGGGCACCAGGCACGGCACAGAGCAGGGCTGCAGCACAGTAACTGCACTGTCACCCCTCAGATCTTCCAGAAGTGATGGGTACCTTAATTCCAGTGGAACCAAGGTGTATAAAGACTACTGGTATTTGGGCTTAAATAGCCATGGTTATGCAAGTAAAAGGGAATCAAGAAAGTATTCCACCTGAAGCAGTGCAGAAATGATCAGCTGCCCACACAAGTAAACTCACTGAAATAGAGTGAATTCTATAATCCCTGCAAGTAAAAGGAAGACAAGCTGCTTTTATTTCTGCCTCTGGTTTTCTATACTTTTAACAGCTTTCCTTTAACTCCAGGTGAAGACAGCTAATTATGAACAACACAGACAGACAGTGAAGACTGCACACCCCATCACCGAGTGACCAAGATACAGGCTACAATTTTTCACACCGATGTTATAAGAAGAGAGTGTTATAAAAATCAGTCATGGATTCACCATGTGCAGCAATGGACTCCATCATCCCCCTCCATTAACATCCTTGTGCTGCAGTACTGGAACTCCGTACACTAGAGCCTGGCCATGGGCCCTCTTTAGTTCCTCAGCTCAGGGTGCTGGTTGGAGGGAGCTGGATGCTGAGAAAAGCAAACACATGCCAGAGACCTGCCTATGTAACATGGGACATAGCACAGGCTGGCAGGCAAACTTGTTCCCCTTGGGCTGTGCATCCTTCTGAGGGGAATGACAAAAGTTGGTTGCAAAAGTTTGTGATGGTTTGTTATAGATTCATTTGGGTGGGTCACTGGAAAGACTTCAGGATTGTGAATTGGAACAAAAATCTCAGTGAAAAAATACAAGAATTATTTAGGGTCTTTTAGTTATAATTTGTCATGAAGAAACACAGAACACCTCATCCAAAGGCAATTTTACAGGAGTGTTTGTTCTGACAAAAGCAACAGGCAGCAAGGGAGGTGCCAGCCCAGGGAAAATGTGTATGGAGCCACTGGCAGGACATGCATGGGAAGATAAAACTAAAAATGCAAGTGAAGTCTTCAGCATATCAGTAGGCAGTATTGCAGCTGACGGCAATAATGTTCCCAGCCTAATACTTTGTAGGAAATGGCGCGAATTAATAGAGAACTTATTGAAAAGCAGCCTGAGCCTCCTCCATATTCACAGCAACGAAGTTCCAGAGCATGCATGGAGCTGTCGCCTGAGGACACTTTTTCCAATGGAAAACTGAAACCAAGACTAGCTGCACTGGACACTGGGGACTTGTAGGAATGGAGAGTGAGATGGTAAAGCAAACTCCTCAGTTAAATTCAGTGCTCTCAAATCTGTTTCAACCCAAAATAGGAGTGACAGCTGGTACTGAACTTCGTGAGGATTCTGAGCTTCCCGGAAATTGCAGATGTGTATCTTCTACAGTAATTGCTGAATAAATGATCCTTTAATTTTCTTCCATACATCCTCTTCATACCCTCTGCAGACCCATCAGCATTCACTGGTTATTGTCCATGACCTGATCCATTTGGTCAACTTGTATTATAGCACTGGTCTTTGGTATGCACAAAAGGCAATTTTTTTATTTTATATTACTGTCCTAGTTATAGTGGCTGGGACCAGTTTATCACTGTGTGAATGTAACTGGAACTGCGTATTCCATACCCTCTCTGTCATTTATCACGAACTGTTAATGATGCATTGTTTGCAACAGCTGCCCAGGACACATCTGACACCTCAGGCTATGGACTGGGTGCATGATAAACAGAGATAAGAGGGTTCCCTGTCTTCACGCCAATGATCCAGGTGTGATAACTCCCCTCTGGGAATCATTAACACCTTCACACCCAACCTGAGGGGTCATGTCTGCTAATGGGCCACCAAGTAGACCAAAATATCATGTGACTCACTGAGTAAATTGCCTATTGTGAAACCCCTCACCCTGGGGGAGGTACTGGGTGTTCCTATCTGAACCCAAGCATATATAAACTTGGGGTTTGGGGACTTGGGGCACTCACTCACTTGTCAGATCGAGAGGAGGACCAGAACCTCAACAGGACTGCAACTACCACTCTCAACCAGACTGCGGCCACCAACCTTCTGGAAGGAAAACAGGTTTTCCTTTTCTTTTTGCTTTGGACTCAGGGGGACCACGTGGTGCTCAGCACAGGGGCTGGTGAGCACCATTCTGTTTGTGCCCCAGGGGGCTGGGTTGTACAACTGGGTTTTGAGGGTTGAAACCAATTTTCCTTTGTATCAGTGTATCTATTATAATCTTTTTATTAAATTGTAGTTCTGACTTCTAAATTCTTTTGAGTTGGGTTCATTTCTCCTGCCGGTTTACTTTTAAACCAGCACAGTTACAGAAACAGGGTCAGGCCCACGTTTAATGCAAACCTGAAGTGTGCACTGCTTCAGGGCCCTTTCAGGTATTGCATTTATGCAACACCTTCTATTTGGAATATGAAACTTGTTATGTATTCAGAGTGTTCAATTTAAATACAGCAGTTCAGTTCTTGTTACTTTTTCAAGTGTTATTTCAGAGTAGTTTTTTAATTGTAATATAAATAAACAACTAATCATATAGTTGAGCAAATACTGTGATTTTTGTCTAGATCAGAGTTTTCATTACTAGAAACACCCAACTGTAAACATATTTTTGTTGGGCAAAATATACAAATACCTAAACAGATAAAGGAAAATAATCTTTGTATCAAAGGCTTTCACAACCTCTGCCAGAGAATATTGAAATTGTCAGCTGAATGCACAGAATTGTAAAGGGCACAGAAAAGAATCATTTCATTGTCACACTGTCATGGTTTACCACCTACTGCACTTCAGAACAGCAGATTACGATGGGGCCAAACTTTTTAGCGGGGCCTGTTGCAACAGAAGGGGTACACTAAGGGAGGGTCGATCTAGATTCGGTGTAAGGAAGTTTTTACAACGAGGGTGGTAAAACATTGAACAGGCTGATGCTCCATCCCTGGGGCGGATCCCTCACGGGCAGGTCGGACGGGGCTCTGATGCAAAGGAAGGCGCCGGGGGGTTGGACCGGAGGGCCTTTAAAGGTCCCTTCCAACCCAAACCATTCCGGGACTCAGCGATGGCGGGCCCTCGCCGCGGAGCCCTTCGGCAGCGCTCAGTGACCGCGGGCCGGGGCATCTGTTCCTCACGGGTGGCTGCCGAGCCCACAGCCAGCGCAACCCCCGCCAGCCCTCCCGCCGGGCTGGGCCGGGCCGTGAGGGGCGGGACGGGCGCGGGCGCCGCCGGGTGTCGCTGTTGCCGGGCGGCCCCTCAGAGCCGCCGCGGAACGGCTGCCGCCATCTTGGGCGGCGCCGCCCGGGCGGGGAGTCCCTGCGGCGGGGTCGAGCCCAGCGCAGCTCCCACCCCCGCCACCCTCGGCTGCCTCTGTTCGGCCGCCGCAGCCCCGCCGTGGCCGCCCCCGGGGCCGTGTGTGGCGCCGCCCCGCCGTGGCCGCCCCCGGGGCCGNCGCTCGCGGAGCGCCACAAAGGAACGCGGGGCGCTGCCTGCGCTCGGGGGAGCCTTGCGGGCAGCTGGGATGATTCGCTGGGCAGTTGAATTGAGGGGCAAACGGAAAATCAGATCAGGGACAGAAAAGCGATGAGATCGCTGAACTAGGGCTTGTCCCAGAAATAGCAGATGAAGAGGCATTCGCGGCTGTAGAAATGGCCGAGCGCGCCCATGGTTCAGAGCCGAGGGAGGGGGTGACCTGGGGTAAGGTGTGAGTGCCCGGCAGGTGCATTGGGGCTTTCTCTCTCTCAGGTCTGGAGTGAGGTTTAAAGGAAAGCCTGAGCTGGGGAAAAAGGACACCCTTTCCTGGTCCCTTCTTAGGGAGGTCCCACTGAGGGACAATTTTCGTCATGTAACTTTGGCCTTCTTCCGCTTTATTCCTGAATTGCATCCCTGAAGGTGGGTTTTGGCCATGCTGTTCATGTACACGTTTGATGGCATTGCTGGGTCCCAAGCAGAAGGTGTTTGCCATCCCCAGGGCAGCCCCAGGTGACAGGGTAACGGCCGGGGTCCCTCCACGGGGACAAAGACAGTGCCCACAGCAGCGCAGGGGTGGGTTCATCACAGCGCTGTGTGACGCATTTGGCCATCTCTCTTCAGGAATGTGAAAGGAACCTTTCTGGCCAGGGCCACTGTCCAGGAACAGGCCACGTTCAGGTGGATCCCTTTGGCACTGCCACTTGAAACCAGTCCTGTGTGCGGGAGTAGTCTGAACACTTAATAAAAGAAGGTGAAGAAAAATGTAAATTAGGAGATGAGAAGCTTGCAGTAGGAATGATTTGTCATGACAACTGTGTGCAAAGGTGAAAGATTCCCAATGCCTCAGGCAAGTAAGGGGCCCAGTACTACTGACACAAACTGTTGATTTTAAAAGGCAGACTCAATGCAAAGCCTTACAAAATCAAGCTTTTTGGCTGTTAGAACTACTCAGTCTAAATGAGAGTATGTGAAAGAATTGGACATTGTCTTTTTCTGACATTCTGTGATTCCATGAAAACTACTGAACACCTACAGCAAGTCCACGTAGTTAACTCAAGCAGCATTTTGAGACAGGCTCCCAACTTTGCTAGGTGGGATTTTTTTCCTCTGGTGTTGCTGCCCCCATTAAAGGGCAGGAAAGGGAAAGGTCCTTGGATTTACACTCTCCCTCCTTCTAAAACTGAGGTGGAGAGGAACAGAATGCAGCCCCTCATTCATGGCCTGGGAGGTTGTTACACAGCTACAGCTGTCACCAGCCAGATGCCACAGGGCTGCTGGTCTGTGATGCCTTAGCGAGTTGTAAAAGGAAGTAGTGCCAGTTTGTTGCTACAATGGAAACAAGAACGTGTTCTTTTTGTGCCCATCTCCTTTCCTGCGTAGTCCATGAACTTCCCAAAAGAGCTGACTATGGCACTTCACCTGAATTTACAGGAAGAGGAATCTTGTGTGTCCTAATAAAATGAGGCATTTCAAGAGAACTGCAAATCCCCTTTGGACTGAGGGGACCTTTGGAGCTCTTCTTGTCACAGGAAAGTGCTGTGATAATTCAGCTTTAAAATTTTACAGTTCAAATGACAAATGTATACCCATCAACACTGGCAGCACTGATGCCAGAAATGTTGGCAGTCTGTGAGAGCAGAGCAGCAGGGACAGATTGGGAGCCAGTTGTGTTTTTCCTCATCGTACACACACCGAGGCACACACTCAGTACAGTCCACCCTGGCAGCAGAGCACTGACAAATGTGTAGGGACCATCATTTCTAGGCAGGCTTAGGCCATCTCTTGTGGCTCATGCACGTCTCATCCGAACTGGATGAGAACTTGCCGGTTCCAGCTAGAATATCCACAAGTCAAGAGTGTCTTTAGAAAACAACCTGTTATGCTGGAGTTGGTGGCCACAAGCCCAGTAACCTTTGCCAAAAGATGGTGGCAGCTAGACTGAGTGTCTTTGCTGCTTAACACGAATCAGAAAGTGCAGATAGCTCTGACAGGTCTCGGAAAAGACATCAAACGAGTACCAGAAGGAATTAATAAATACAAGGTTTTTCTTTCATTTTATGTGTTGCCTAATCTACCACATTTAACAGCTTTACTAATTGCCTTGATTTAGGAAAGAGCAATACAGTATTTTATGGAGTTTCTAAACCCTTGTGTGCAGTACATGTCATAGCCTGACATCAATAAAGACATAAAGAACAAAAGAGATCTTGCTACTACTGCAAAAGGGGACGTGTTGAAGCCACTCCACCCCCAAGAATGTGTGTTACTCTCCTAGACAGATTAGATTGGAGTTCGTCATGGAGTCGTTCTCTTTCTTACAAGTGTTAATTCCGGCCCTTTTTGTGAATTTATGAGTAAAATAAAACATGAACAGCAGCATTGTGAATATACACCCAAGGTGTGTCCATCCTGAAGAAAAATACCCACCACCTGTGACAGGGATGCTCTCCTCTGCTAACACAGCCAGTAGGATGTACTGGTGACAGCAGTCTACATGGAAGAGAATCCCCCTTAAAGGTGCACACTTCTTTTATGTGGGTGACCATCAGATGATCACACCAGTCCTTTTTGGACTGCTGAACTGAATTTGAGCAGGCAAATGAGATTTCTGTGCCTGTCAACCAGTAGTTGTAATTGTCCTAGGCACAGTTGTTCTAAATAAAATCACAGATGTAGAAGTCTTCCTCTGTTTTGCTGCTAGTAGCAGAACACAGCTTGCTGCAGCTGATTTTCTGGTGCTTTTGAGCTGGTTTTGAGGGCCATATAAAAATAAGTTGTTTGCTTAACCCCAAGTAAGCACACAAGAAGGAAGTCTTTTGCACAAATGATGAAGATCCTCAATACAGTCCCTTAATGTAGCAGAAAGGAGTCATAAAAGTCCCATTTCTGCAGCAAAATGATTCCTTTGATGTGGAGAATGTGGAATAAGCTTTGCAGACATCTTCCAAACTCCAGTGCACAGTATGTGTGCTGAGAAGCACGGGTTCTAGATGGAGGTGGTGTGGAGTCCAAGCAGTGTTTTGGCCCCTGGAATGACTCAGGGGAGTGGGGGAGGCTTGAGGGATTTTGATAGTCTTCATGACTTCAGTAGCTCAGGAGACTTACCAGAGGGGTCAGAATAACTCAGACTCTGGGCACCAGGGAAACTTTTCAAGAGGCTTTACACCTAACTTTCAAATCCCCTCCCAATATTTCATGTGTATTACTTAGACATGACAAAGATCTTGGCTTCACGTGTGTTCCTGAAGCAATTGCAGTTCATTCAGTTAAAAACCCTTACAGGATCAAGTAGACTTCAAACAATCTATGTTGCTTGCTTGTTTTGCCATTTTATTCAGTTTGTATTCAGTGCAACTGTTCTGGGATAGTTATAATTGTTTTCATTCCTGGTTCTCATCTACTGGCTCTGTGTTTCAAGTGAGGGGGAAGGAATTCTATGTGTTGTTTTGAATAAAAGATTTTTTCCAAAATTTACCATGTGAAACCTCCTTTTTTAAATGCACAGGTAAAATCCAGTGCATAGGAAGGCAGAAGCCCAACCTCCCTTATCCTTGGAAATGTCTACTCAAATCTTCATTGAGATAAGAACACGTGGGCAAAAGGGAGTTGAGGAAGGGAGAGGGTTCACAAGTGGCAGGTGACAAGAGGTCCCAGATGCCCTACTAGTCCACTCAGTAGGGCTCAGATAGGCTGGGCCATTCCCTCTTTCCCTCCCATTACTGAGAGTTCAGATTAATCAGTAACTCTGAGTAGTCCTGGTTATGTAGCATAACCCCAACATGAAAACAGCACTCAGGCTGAGGGAGACAGACCTCCTTACAGAACTGAGGCCATATGTAAGACAGCAGAGGAGTACTAGGATATTAATATGAATCATTGCCATGTCTAAAATCTGATGAGATGCATGTTTGTGGCTCAGTTCTGACCCTGCTCCCCACCGCCCCCCCTTTAATTTTTTGAGAGTTTTTCCTTACATAAGAAAACATGTTCTAATTTTAATTCAAATTGCCTGCCAGCTGGAACTGGCCCATTTCAGCTTCTACAAAGAGGTAGCTGCTAAAGCATGTGTTTTCCACTCACACAAGGACTCCAGCTTCAAACACAATGGGCACTTTCCCCCACTCTGCGTTCTGTTTCTCCAGCAGTAGAATGTTTCATAGAAGTAACTTGTTCTGTATGAATTTGCATGACACCATGTTCCCTAAACCGGCTGGTCCTAGACCTTGTAAAGGGTATGGAGAGAGTCCCTGTGACAGGGAGAGTTCATTTTATAAGGAATAATGAGAAATAACCATTTAATTCCATAGGAAAAGGTACATAAAAATTAATTTCCATTCCTGCTCCACAGTAATGGCATTATCACAGAATGTATAAAACAGCAAAATAAGTAACACAAAGCATCAAATCCTTTTTTATTATTTTTATCATTGTTTTGTCCCAGTGACAGAAAGGACAAGAGGAAAAAATACCTCCATCAAGCTATGCTTCCTGGTATATTTAGTGTATATTTAGGCACTTCCTGGTGTATTTAGAAACAACCAAATGACAGAAAATATGGTTCATAGTTAAGATTCCTTATTAACACTTTGTCTGAGTGCAGAGTACAGAAATACACAAGATTCTGCAATGAATAAATGAATATTTAACAAATCTGAATGAAGATAAATTGAGGAAATCCTGTTATAAAGACAAACAAATATATCTTTATTCTTTACTGCATACACAGTAGCTCCACATTGCACATGACAAGGTATGTTTTATGTAATAGGGTGAGTAGGTATTGCTAACGGTGTGGAATACAGTTGAATTGAGAAAATATATTTTTAAATTTCCATAATAGAGGAAGGCAGCATGTCTGAGGTTACTCGCATTTTAGATTATTATTATTGAAGACATTTTTTACATCATTAGTTTTTAATACAGATACTGTTTGCTTCCACTTTACAGTTTGCCCTGGTTTGTAGACTGAAGATACAGCACGTAGTTGCCTGGAATGTAGGTTGTGTTAGAACTAAGTAGCTTTTTTAGTGGATTTTACACACATGTATCTAGTAGAACAACAGTTTCTGACATTTTTCATTAAATAGCTAATCTGTTCCTGTTTTTTTCCATGTTAAGAAAAAACAAAACAAAACAAAACAAAACAAAAAAAAAGAGAAAAAAGAAAGCAACATAGCAAAGTCAACATACTAATTCTTTTAATATATCTATTTGGGCAAAGAAAATTTTCTTTCTACACTGACATTTGCCAGAAGAAGATCAATACTATTAGAAGTTTGCAACAGAGGTGTAATTGAATGCTTTCCTTCCTCTCTCCTTCACACGCCCGTGTGGATTCACAGTTTTTCCTGGAGGGAAGTGTGTGACGCTGCAGAGGTGCCGTTGCATAAAGCTGCTTGTCCGCTAGGTGGTCCGTAAAGACACTTTTGAGAACGTTGGCTCAGGTTTTAAGTCTTGTATTTACATACACACAAATCAGTGCAGGTATCTACTTTAATATCACAACAGGCATCTATGGCCAAAATGACTGGAGTGATTTTTCTTTCTTTTTCTATATTCTGTATGTATTCATCAAAGATAAGTAATTGAAGAATATTTCATGTGAGAGTCTACTTTTTATGTAACCTTCCAGAATTCTTAAAAAGCAAGACATTTATGTAGTTTCAGTGGGGTTATTCATAGAATCCAATTCTTTTTATGTGAAGAAAACCTCATTTGCAGTTCACATACTCCATTTATATTCCAGGGATGCCATACACTTGGAAGTAATGCATTGCATTGGCATTGTAGTGATGTAGGAAAAAAAAAAAAACAAGCACTGGCATAGCCATAGACAACAATATCTAACATTGACAGGAAAATATTAGAATTCCAAGCACAGGGCTCTTACTTTAAGTCAAGTTGAGTTTAAATCTGGGAATCTACCGTATGCCTAAATCCTCCTGTAGAAGGCAGAATGCCATCAGAACTCAGCTGGTGTAGAGCCACTGTGAGGTGTTTGCACTAAGAGACTTCTATAGACAACCAGAGCTGCTTAGTCTGCTGCTTGTTATTCCCAAACTTGAAAGAAGCATCATCATTACAGATGGCACGTGCAACTGAAGAAAACCTCATTCCACAAATATGGCGAAGAGAAGACATTTTAGCAATATCCACAATCAAAAAAACCTGAGATGTATCAACAGCAATAAATTTTTTTCTTACACTTTGATCTTTAAGTATGACAAAATTAAAATAAAATATATAGTAATTTACACCCACTGAAAAGGCAATGATTATGAGAACCAGGTAAAAATAGCCATGTCTGTTTCTCACACAAGCCAAATGGTCTTGGTATTAAAACTTTGTCATTATGCAGTAGACACATTATGCAAGAGTTTAGTACCAAAACACAATAAATGAAACTTTTCATTTTTAAAAGTTATAGTCTATGCTGAAAAGGAAAACAATGAATCCATGGAATAGATTTTTAGTAATTATATGGGTATTTTTTATTATGTTACTGTAGTTTTTCATGCAGTAATGGTAAATTTATAAATACATTGTAGTCATTCCCATGTTAATTTTTGACTTAGTTTTTATTTCAAGTGTTTAGCATATGATTTCATTAGTCTCCATTGATTCATAGAAAATGTAACATGGGCTGTGTTTTTTTATTAGGGAAAGGGAAAATGAGAATGAAGATACAGACTGTGATGAGGTTTGGAAATGAGTTTGCTTCATCTTACAAGCAGTTCTGGTGCATATTATTACAAGATCAGCAATTCTAAGCTGTGTTGTGTATTGCTTGTAATACAAACCATGCCTAATGAAAAAAAGTATGTAATCAAAACCTGTAGAAAGACAGGAGAGTCAGTATTCCTCTCTATCCTTATGAGCAGGGTTTCTTGCTTTAAACTAATGAATTTACTTAGGTATTAAGAGAAAGATGTTACCACTGTAATGAAGAAATTGATATATTATTCAGAGAGTAAGAGCAGGGAAAGAACAAGTATTTCCATCTTGTTGTGTCTTCTGGTATCATGTGAGTTTAAAAGTTCAGTCTAGTTACAGTATTTTCCCAAAGTGCTTCACAAACTGAAAGATAGGAATCCCTGCTTGCTCCAGTGGCCTTGAATAGTCCAAACCAGCTGTTTGATAGACTGTAGAAATTTAATACAAGTATTTTGGAGAGCAAGCATCCTATGTGATCCTGTGGGTAAAGTTTGCATTGGGAGAACTATTTAAATTGGCACAAAGTTAAGGCTGAAACCTTCATATGAATTAGAAAATATATTGATTTTCATAATTTGCAGTCTATGGCAAATGACTGTTTAACGGAAGACACAGAAGAACTGGGCAAAAATTGGTAAGGTAAATACAACAAAACCTTTTTCAATTTTCAGTATCTTGGTAATATACATTCAAAGCAAAAGTGTCACAGTAAGGAAAAGGCACAAGCCACATGAAAAATAAATAAAAATGCTTTCCCCTTTTTTCCATGCAACAGTGACAATACTTCCTATTTGTTCAAATCTTTATGTAACGTAAACAAATACAGCCTTTAATACAACAGTCTTTTCACATTAAGCTTCTGAACAGGGAATTATCCTCCTACTCTACCTTCTAATTTCCTCTTCCTGTCCCATATACAAAACAGCTGGGTTTGGTTGTCTGATGAGACCAGCTGCCTTGGTCTCCCAAGCTGTTTTACCCCTTCCTGCCTGTTGCATGAGCTCTGCTCAGTTTAGAGAAAGAGGAGGGTGGTGGGTAATTTTTGGTCTAGTTTGTCATATCTGTTTTAATATTGATGTTTCTACACCCTCAGATGTCAAATGACTGCTATATTTGTTCCATGAGAAAATTTGAAAAGAAAATAGAGGAAGGAAGGAGCAGCAGCTTAAAAGATGCTTGAAGAGAAGCCCCAGAGCTGAAACTAGAAGAAGGGTCTTTGTAATTTGCTTTGCTTTAGAGTGAGGCAAAGCTACTTCTGTTAGATGAAGAAAGAAGGCTTTTCTGCTAAACTGTAAAGGGATGAGAGCTATGGGGAGTCTCAGCTGTGAAAATTAGACCTGATCTGAATGAGAAGACTAAAGAGCTCAAAGCAAAGAGAATCTTCTTAAATTTATGACATAAAATTGTCTAGTAATCCTGTGGTGTAGTTCATTGTGATTGAGATCAAGAGACTGATGGGAAATGCTTGAAATAGAGGAAGGAGGAAGAATATGTTGAAGTTAAGCTGGTCTTTAGCTGGTGGCTGTGTATCCATTAGGTTTCAGGGATGCTGATAAAGACTCCTGCTGTGAACAGGTGGAGTCAACTAACAAGTCTTTAGTCTTGAAATTAGACAAAAATAAGTTAAAGAATAACAGAATTTGACGCGGTACAAGGCAGAAGACCTGCAGAATATGGAGGAAAGAATGAGAGAGTCCTTCTAAAGGATCAGTTGAAGAAATAAGGCAATTGGAATATGATGTCAATGAAATTAGAGGTGTGAGGACATAAATATTTATTTGAATATATACACTGGAGAGTGTTGAAAATAATGATCCATAGAGGGAATGAAAATGGAATAAGTGGTTGTTAGATTTGTCTACAAAACAACTTCTTGAAACTCTAATGATAGCATCTTTATTGAAATGTGAGGAGGAAAGCCACAGTAGAGAGGATCTTGGCTGGAAGGGGTGTGCAAAAAATCCCTGTGTAATGGTATTGACAACACAGAGTGAGCTTAGAGATGAAAGAAGTCGGTTGCTGTGATTCTGTGTGGTTGGTTTCTGTGTATGTGGTTTTTAGGAGGAAGAGTTTGTTCTGTATTTCCATTTTAAAAGAGGGGGAAAGAATGCAGCCAGAGCCTGAGGGGGAAGTTCAGGAGGTTGTCATGGGCTGGCTGGAGGAAATAATAGGAGAAACTTGCGCACCTGCAGTAGAGACCATATGGAAGAGATGGGGGGATACTCACTGGAGGCAAAGGTACACTGGTGAGAAGACAGAGTCATAGTCTGCTAAGCTACTTTTGAGAGCTTGCCACAGCCCTGTGCAGTGAAGAGGGAAGGAGAGAAAGGCAGAGAAGATCTGAGTTGATGTCACTAGAAATTGCAGTTCAGAGACTTGTTTGTGCTGGGAGAGGTGTTCTGCTGCTGGGGTGAGACCATAAGAGGGAAGAATAGGCTTCTGGTGGGGAAAGTCATTCTAGTCACAGGCTTTTGCCAGATACATTCTTGAGCACAAGAGCAGGGGTGGAGGAAGCAGATGTTTGAGGGACTTGGCAAAGTGGACAAAAATGTTGAGGCACAGAAGATTTAGGAGAGGGGAAAGGAGGGAGAAGCATGCAGCAAGAATCAACAGCAATGGGAGGGGTCCTTGAGAACAGATGTAGAGTTGTCTGCCCTTTGTTGATACTAGGCAGGTCCTGCCCTTGAGAAATGTGATTTAGTAAATAACAAGAATGCATCCAAATAGAACGCAACCTAGCAGTATCTGCTTGGAAAAAATAATTGGAATCAGAATGGTAATTTTATAACTGTCAGTGAAACTCATTATATCATCAGTAAAGAGCCATATTGGGATGTGTGGGAAGAAGAGAAATCCCGAAAACATTAATTCATTCCTGTGCTTCCCAGCAGACTCCCTAGGCATGAGGTTGCAAACAGGTCAGAGACAAGAGCAGGAACCCTGGCAGCTGAAGGTAGAACAGAATAGTCACTTAAAAACATAAAAATAATAATAAAAATAAATAAATAAAAAGCCTGTAAAAGAGCATCCTTTTTTCCTAGAGGAAAATAGTATGTTATTCTTGCATCTAGTGAAGCATTTGACTGAGACAGGGTGCCCTGGATGTAGGGAAAGCTAAATAAAGAGGGTTGCAGCAGCTTTTTTTGTTTTGTTTCCCCTCTGATTTTTTAGGGGTAAACAACAGTCTCCAACGACATCATGTACTTTTCTTCACATTTTTTTTTCCTGTTTCACAACATGATGGTATTTCTCAGCACAGTGTTTCCCATCAAACATGGATTCCTGTTTTATGACCTCTCCTTCATTTTACTATGAGAAACAAGATTTGGAAAGAGTTTTTAGCAGAAAACCTAGTTCTGTCAAACACATCTGTAAACATTCAGCTCTGCTTCACACAAGAGAATTTCATCTGTGAATGCTGTGTCTAGGAGTCGAATGCAGAGATAAGGCAGGATATTCTCAGCACCTACTTAGAGAAGAATGTATAAAATACTATAAACTCTGCCACATGACTCAAATACTAAACTATTTACAGGAGCCCAAGAAAGGAGCAGAAGCAAAACAAACAGCTTAAAAAACAGTGTAACCGAACATGAAAGTACAATCAGCAAACATGACAATGAGTCCCATGTCATTTCATGTTTCATGCAACACAAGCGTGGCACCTTATCCCTTAGGTTGCTAGATATTAATCACACTTACTGACACACTTGAAAGGATAATGCTATCAAAGGAGAGGAGCCTTTTGTACATTCACTTTGTATTCTTTAAGAACTGCAGACCAAAGTCATGAATGGCATCTTAAACTATTTTTCACATGAGGAGTCCGTGTGTCACACACAATTTCTTGTTCCATACCATACTGTCCTTTCATGTTACACTGCTTGTTTTTCAGTACCAGGATATCCTTTATTATGTGGCACTTTTCCTCTTTTCTTTTTTTTTTTTTTTAAAGATTACTTTTCAGTTAAAGAACGGCTTTGCTGAGCTCCATTGCTTTAGCATTTCTTATTACAGACGCAGCTCTAATAGCTATGTGTGCATTGTAAGTTCCCTGTCCTTTCCTTCTGACTTGGCCCTATCAGCTTCCCTTGAAGTGTGACAATTTCTGACAAGTCATAGGGAAGCTGGGGGAAAATTCCTGGTTTTGCTCCTTGAGAACACTTCAAAAGGAATTCAACTGCATATCAAAGTCAGATGGAAGAGAAAAGTGGCTGTGATTCATAAAGAGCAAAGATAGGGCAAATCCAGTTTCCAAATGCTGAAGCTGTGGTGAAGTATGTTTTTGCAAATTCATTTCCCTTTCTCATCACCCTGCTCTCCAGTCTGTGCTCTCCTTCATCAGTCCCCACCCTCCTTTTTTAAGACAACCCGTTTGAAGGCTGGAAACTTACCAACGCCTACATGATGATGTCTCTGCTATCAGCATTTTGGATAGAGCATGATGTGGTCCATGATCCAGGTTTCATATGTCCCTGTTGAGATCAGCCATACAATGGCATTGCGAAGCATCACAGAATAGTTGCTGAAGGGCGTGGTCCACTGCCTTGCCTGACCCCAGGATTGCAGAGATGGATTATTGCTACAGCCTCAGTCTTGCTTTAGCCTGGTGAGTTTAAACACAGGCTTCTCCAATCAGTTTGTATGCTGTGCAACTTAGGATGGCAGCACGGGTTCAGACTTTAAATAGAACCGAGACTGGGGGGCCTCTGGGTCCTCCCTACTTATATGTTTTTTCCATGGTATGGCTTCTTTGGTGGGAAACTCCCCCAAAAGAGATATATGGCCTGACACTTAGCAGAGCAGCAGCAAGCCTGTGGAGTCTGCTAAAACATTTGTGGGAATCTGGAAGCACTTTAGAGGCTGATAGATAAGAAGTTAGGAACATCTGAAGTTTTGAGGAGGAAAACAAGATTTATGGTGACTCTGAAGAGCAGGAAATCAAAACTGTTAAGAAATCAGCTTCAAGTCATCATAAAGTTTTGATCCCTAGTTTCACATTAAGGAACAGAATACTACTAGAAAATCCTGCCTGTGGTAATAAATAAAATTAAAAATTAGCTACTCTATACTGCTTTTCATCTATAGATTGCCATGATAAGAAGAACACAGTGAAAGTCTAATTTATTGCAGCTAAATAGTTGACTGTTAAATATTTCTTTTTGTGGAACTGTAAATTCTACCTGTTGACGTGAGCTCAATCTTAACTGCTTTCTGGACTGGACTGCTTTATCGTTTAGAATTAACTCCATGCAGACATTTTGAGGAGTTATTGTTTCTTGCAAGTGTATTATGATAAGGAGAAATCCCAAAGGGAGACAAATAAATAAATTGGCAGAAGACTTTGGCACTAATTGTAGCCATGGCTAGAGTTATTGTTATACAAATCAATTAGGATCATATTTTGTGAATCTTAATTGAGGAAAACTGCTGTCTTTTCCCAACAAAACTTGATCCTAGAATGTGTTATTTTTTTAGTCACGTCATTGGTCTACCACTATGGGTAATACTTTTTTTTTTAGTACACTCTGAAAATGTAAGATCATGTTGCAAGGTGTACCTACTGTACATCTTTTTAATATCAGTAATAGAGTTCTGAAGTGCTCGTTGAAACAAAATGCGAGTGAGAGTCTTTGTATTACTTAAAGACTTTGGAATTTGCCCTATATTTAACCACAGATTTTGGCCTTTAAAGAATTATTGATCCTTTTATTTTGTTGTCCCAATTGGCACCATTCAACTGAGCTTGGGGTTCATGCAATGAAAATCAAATTTGAAAATTGAGTTCTTCACAGTTCTCTGAAATTGGTTGCCCAAGTCATTAGTCCGAGTTGCAACATATGCTTATAAATATATTATCTATTTTAATACCTAATGCCTGTGTCCAAGTTACTACAAAGAATTACTGCAAGCATGAAGACTCATAAGGCTAGAGCAATGTCTTTATTATGAAATCCAGAGGATATCCTTTGGTGTGGGTTGGTTTGTTTGAATGGTTAATAGGGATGTATGTCCCTAACTGTGGCTGGAAGCTATACTTGGAAACAGGCCTGAACACTCATGCTTAGACATGTCTGATGGTCCAGTGGATCTTAGAAAACAGACTGGGGACCCTGAGCTCTTGAATCTTTTTAGAGAACTGTGGGGGGAAAAAGGAAGGCAGATGGAAACAGGGTTCAAAACTTTGATTTATTTAAGTCATTGGTATTTTTTGTCAGATTTTTTTCATATCTGATGAGATTCATATGAAGAAGTATATGTGCTTTTTAATTTACATGTGACATGGATCCTGACTGGTGACAAGGCTTATTTATTGTGGCTGTGAACCAAAGCCAACCATATGGTTTTGGAAAGTTTGACTACAAATGTAAACTTTGCAGCCCTGAGTCATCATTAGTGGGATAAAGGTGTGCTAATGCACTTTGTACAAGGGCTTCTTAAAAGATTATATAAAGCAATTTCTGGTGCTCCATGAGGTCATTCTGGCAACCAAAATGATTGGACTGACAAAACAGAGAAGCACATGTTTGTTGCTGTCCTTAAGGAAGAGGAAGCTGAAAAGGATGAGGGTGGCACGCTTCTCATGGGGTAAAAGAAGGTTTATTGCTGGCACAAAAAGAGAAGGACTGCAGAAGGAGGAGCTGCTTTGGTAATCTTTTTGGGGGAGAGGAGGAAGGGAAACTTCTAAAAATAGCAAAATATGATCGTCCAGTACTGGCTTTTGTTACTGTCACCCCCTTGAGTTCTGCTTTCAAGATTTATTATATCCCTCTTAAATCTCTTAGAGTCATTACAATCTTGCCTTTCATCTGGTCTGTATATAAATAATTGATCGTCATAAGGATTGAAAACTGTGGAAATGAAGACAGCTTAACACAGATATTCTTTATGACATCAATTACAGGGGGAATCATTTGATGAGAACAGAGAATATTTCAAACAGTACAATAATGCTAGCACCTAAAATGACTTTGTATTTGAAATGAAATGTGTACGCTGATTGGTTCTGTTGCCAGTTTATGGAGAAAGTATATTATGGTTCAATGAAAAAGATGGTTAATTATCTACACAGAGGGCTTGCTTCACCCCTCCCCTACTTCTCTTTTACACTAGTGTAATTCTGTTGAAGTCAGCTGTGTACAAATGGTGTAATGCAGTGGTGAATCAGGCCTATATTTTGTAAGTAATTTATTGCAAGCATTTGCTGTACTGAGAGAGGAAACATTCAGGCGTGTTCGCTGCTGAGATTGAAATTCCCTGAGTGTGTGTTGTGTTGGCAGAAGTCACGTGCACTGGGCCAGGGCTGCCGTAGGGTTAAACACTGAGTACTGCCACAGTAACTTAGCACAGTTATCGTATTAAAACCTGGTGGGATGCTAAAATACTGTAAACAGCATCATTAAGTGTGTTGAAAGGAAGTCAAAGTTCAAGTGATTTCTCTTTTTTTTTTTTCCCTGAGATACTTAATGTAGTGTTGACTGGTGAATTTATATGTTTGACTTGACTGGAGAGGACACTTCCTTTTGTTAGCTGTCATGTTGACATTTTGTGTTGTTCCACTGTTCATCTGTGTGCAGGTGATAGGTGGTTTGGACCAAATATTCAAACTGAAAGGAAGTGTAGCAGTATTCATGCTGTTCTAGGAAGTACGTAATGGTGTCTGGAGGACTTGTCTCCTCCTGTGCCTCTGGCTGCTAGGAGCATGCCAAGCATGGGCAGAGCAATAAAACCATCTCATCTGATCTGTCTGTGGAAAGAATCTCATGCCAAAAAAAAAAAAAACCACTGTACTGTAATCTGTATGAGCAAGTGATTGCAAATTTGTTGTTAAAATTTCTAGGGAAAAATAATCTTAAATGTTTCATTTTGTTTGAGGCATTTCTAGAACTAGACAATATCACACAGAAATACTTCATGTAATTATTTTATGGTGGGCAGTCCAAGGAAATTACAGGAATTGTGAAAGCAGAGTTAAGTGGTGAGCTTGAATAACTGTGCATTTGCAGTCACTGGAGAAAGTGCCAATCAGCATGAGTGAGAAAGGCAGTATTAGCTCTGGATGTGTTTCATGTTTTTCAGGAGCAAGAGCTCTAGTTTGAATTAAGATGTGTCTGTTCCATTGCACTCTAATCTTTTGAAACAGAGTTGGTGTGGTTATATGTTGTAACTGCAAAGTTTGGGGAACTGAAATGTGAGAGATCTGCAAAAACTTCTGTTCCTGGTGATTGGTGAACATTAGCATTTGTCTTGCACAGGATTCAATTCAGCAAAATACTGAAGTGTGTACTACGAAATCATAAGGTCTTCAAAGTGAAATACTTCGGTACCAATTTTCCACAGATACTGTGTGAAAAATTTACATACAGATTGTGGTGACTGCTCTTTCTGTCCTTTGACTCTCAACCAAATTATCACAATGTGTCTTAATGGTTGATTTTATTATTGCTACTTGTTAATTTTAGGGGAGACCCCAATAGCTTGCATTACTCACACTCTCCATGTACTAGTATTAGTAGGTACAAAACTTTTGGTTTGCAAGCAGAACTGTGCAGGGATGTGCAAACAGCACTTGGATGCCTTAGGGATATACAAGGAGTTTGAAGGAGAGGCTCGATTTTGTGACATATTTTCGGCTGATACAATATTTTATGGTATTGTCTTAGGCAAAGTACTCATCTTCTCTCCCTTCTAGAAGGAGCAGGCATCAAATACAGAATTTCTTCAAACCTCTGCCTCCAGGCAGAGTTTTGAAAGGCCATGAAAGTCCATTGCCTCGCCCAATTTAAAGTGATGCTTGTGTGCCCAGAGACATCACTGAGAGACAGGAACAATGACCCAGCACTAAATGTGAGTAGGCTCTGCTTGGAAAATTCCAGTGCTTGCTATGCATTTTGTTCCTTTATGAAATATTATTTTTTTCTGGGTTGTTTTCTGGAATGCTTCTCTCTACTTCTTTCTTTCATATCTTAGCGCTGCTAGCAACAGCTGGAAGAACATGTGTATTGCATATTGACCCTGTCAATTATACTTGTGTGAAATCTCATCTCTTATTGAATATCATTAGGCTGTTTTTGCAGAAGCTGTTGTGACCTTGTTACAGATGGTGTATCATTGTGGGTGTTGGGGGGGAACCCACAACCAAGTACTGACTGTGAAATGTGCATCTAGCCAGGCACAGCAAATGAGCAGACGTGTATTGTCAAGATGGTAAGTTAGAAGGAGGGCTGGATATCTAGGGGATCAAGAAAACAGAAGATAAGCAAACTTCTTATGATACGGAGAAGTTCAGATGCAAACCGGGCAGCAGAATAGGTTGCTTGAACTGTCCAGAAAGACAATGGTGCTCCCATTGTACAGCAGCAGCCATTTTGAATATCACTTTTTGTGCATTTTTTAAACCAGGTCTGCATAAATCAGAATCTGAATAAATGTTCAGATTTTTGCATTTAGGTAGCTCTTTATTGTAATTTTACATAAAGAAAGGTAATTGCATATGATTAATGATAGGGTCTCATTTTCAAGAGTTTGGTTGTGTTAAGTTAATGGGAAGCACAAAGTGTAATACGATATCTTGTTGATTTAGACAGCAGATTATTTTTTGTATTTTTTCATTTGAGAGACACCGGTATGAAGAACAGATGTGCAGATGTTAGCCTGGTGTGTAGCGTGCCCAGAGGGAGAAGTGTAGGTCAGGAATGATTTTTAAAACAGATTTCTTTTTAAGGTGTGGGATACAGTACCTTTGTTATCTTTCTGAAACTTCCAGATGACATTTCTAAATTGCTGTGGAGAAAACAAGCTCTTCCATCGGCATAATATCAAAAGGCAGCTGTGCCTAAGGAGTAAATACAAGATCTCTTCCCACTGCTGAAAGATGTAATTTTTGTGTGCTATTTTGGAAAATGTTCAAGGTTGGTTTTCCCTTGCAAATAATAGCAGTAACCTCTGGGAAGACAAGTAGAACACTTCTAAAGTTATATATACAGTTACTGACTTCTGGAACTAAAGTTAAAGGTGAGGAAGCTACAGTACATGCAGTTGATTGTGAGTAGGGGTGAACATTCATGTTCTAAGCTCAGACACAAGAAGAAATTGGAAGGTATGAAGCAGAGTTTGTCTATACAAGTTCAAGAAGTTACACCTGGTGACATTAAGTAGTGAACTTTTTCAGCCATTCACTTAAGCAGCTAAATCTAACTCTAATAATGAAGCATTTTGATTTCCTTTAGTCTTTTCAAACCTGGGACATTGGTTAAGTCTCCACTACATTATGTTCTGTGCAGATGGGACAGGACAAAACCAGAAATTACACTCACAGCCAGCGCTGCATGCTAGTGCAATGCAGTTACAGACTGTACAGCTCTCTGCCGTCTGGCAGCACATGCAGACCTGGGCAGAGCTAGCTGGAGGTCTTTCATTCATTGAAAATTTGTTCCATCTTAAAATAATTGTTAGATCACACTCCCAAAGTGGGTTTCATGTCATCAACTTCAGCTGCCTGCAGTTTGTTGTCCTGGAACATGTTCTGAAATTGGGAGATGAACTGGGAGCACCCTGGCAGTGCCTCGATCTCTCCATTTATGCCAAAGGAAGGAAGGATAGCCATATCAGATGGGACTCTTATAACTGTTAGACAGCTGGAATTAGGTGAACCTCACCCTGCGTGGGTAAAATGGGACCAGACTCCAGTTATTTCGTGCTTACTTCATCTTCTTTTTTGACTGTCTATCTTGTTTCAGACCCTTCCTGCCTCCAAGGACTGATTACTTTCCTCACTCAACAGTGATTACTTGGCTGGCTTCCTGGAACCCCAGGGTTTTCAGGCAGGAAGGTATCTTTTAGCAGTGAACTGTACCAGTCAATATTTTCCTCACCGGCAATTCTCTTACTTCTCCCTTTCTCTGCAGGAGAGTGGCTTGAAGCCACAGATTTCCATGTGGTGTGACTGTATTGGCTATGTAGTTTCTTTGCTACAGCCTCTATATTGTCTCCCTCATCTATATTAAAAAATGTTGGGCAATCCCCCTAATACCAAAGTACAGCCCACTTTAGAGATGCTTTAGTGTAAAAGTATTCATGTTTTTAAGGCTCTTGGAAAGCCGGTGCAGGTATAAACCTTGACACAGTTTTAGCATTCGTTGAGAGCCTCTGAAGTTGAACAATGTAATTCTGTCAACAGTTTTTGTATTTAGAAAGTTGTGGCCCATCACTAAATTCTTATATGAAGTTAGTTCTTAAATGAAGAAAATACTTAGAAGCTTGAAGTTGAAAAATTTGATTGAACTCCCAGACCCACTGGGCTAATAAGGACTTTCTCTTCAGCCAGTTCTTACAGCCCAGATTGTCTAGATACCCATATAAAAATGTAACTAATACTCTTATAAAGAGGAAGGCTGGAGTACCTCCATGGCAGAACTTTTGGAATAGCTCTGCTTGCTTCAGTTCCTTTCCTATTAAAATCATTGGAAAAATCTGTTCTTGACTTTAGGGAAGCAAGGTTAAACTAGCACAGAATGTTTTGCAAATTCCAAACTGGTAATTTAATCTTCAGATTTAACCATAGTGGCCCTTGCAAATTTTTTTTCCAAAGCTGCACTCAAAATAAACGATGTGTTAGTCCCTAATAGATGGTCTTTAGTAAAAGCATGTATTATGCTTCCATTGAAAAGTCATTTATTTCTTATAGTGGGTTTCTGATTCAGCTGCCTCCCAGCATGCTGTTCCAACTTTTTCTTCCTTCTAGGAGTTTGTATAAACCCTGCAACTTGCTGTGTTTCTGTACAGCAACACATGTGCATCTGTGCATAGGAACATGAAGAGGATAACCTCAGACTTATTAGCATGGTTGTCTTCAAATTTAAAAATACTTTCTGTAGGTTTGTTTTTTAGAATCAGCTTCCTGATTTCTTGCTTATTAAATCATGTAGTGTTTGTGAAATAAGACTCCCAGTCTGTCAGTCAGAACTCTAAAGCCTTTCACAGACCATAAATTCACATTCCAGTAGTTATAAATAGAAAACACTATTGCAATGGTTGTAAAACTCTCTCTCTGATGATTTTATGTTGTACTGCACCAACAAATCAGAAAAAGAGATGGTTGGGATACTGTTGTCAACATCTTTTTGCTCAGAATTTCCATTGAGCCAATAAGTGAGCTTGTGCTGATGATTTGTAGTATCTGTTATCACCTTTCATCAGACTCTGAGGAGAAAGGAAATACAGGATGTTCCAGATGGGAGTCTCGTGCATGTGCACTGAGGAATCTGTTTGTTTCCTCTGATTGTCAGTGAAGGATGCTGGGGGTGCTGCTGTGAGTTGCATTATTTTTTGTACTAATGACCATATTCAAGTGACTTCTCCTAATGTGCTGTAACTTTACAATTCTTTTGGAATACATTTATTGATCTTTTTGGTAATTTTGACTGCTGCTGCACACTTTGCAACACTGTAGATTAGAAGCTACAGGAATTACTCTGCAGCAGAGTACATTTTAATTGTGATCCAACGTTCCCCACCTTTTCCTTTACGTTTTTACTTATTAGACTTAGAATCAGTCTCACTAGATTACTAACTTCTGCAATGCCGGTTAATCAGTGCTAATTTTCTGAACATGTTTCCCAATTAACTTTCTGGCCTCTTTATTTAGAACAGAAGTATTTGAAGTTGAGAATTAAATCTGCAGCACACCAAGGGCTGGGGTTTTTTTTTTCCTCTAACTGTTGAGGTGGAATGGTATAGATAACTTTTGGGTTTGGGTAGTCATTCATGAATCTTTCATACTCGCCGGTGTCAGCCACAGCAGAACACCTGTACCCGAGTGGTAGAAGCAATGGCAATGTGTTGGAAAGGATAAAGATGACACACCTTTTATGGGATGGACCATTTAGCTGAGAAATTAAAAAGGCAACTCAACACAAACTGAGATGCAGAAGCTGGTCAAAAGTTCGTAAAAAATAAATGCTTGGCTGCATGGAACCACTGATCAGTCTAGCCTGCTTCCGTCTCCAGCAGGGGCAGTGGGAGAGACTGTTTAAGGATTACATGCAAACTTTGCCATTTCCATGGTCTGTTCCCAAATTCTGTCAGCATCACAGCTGGTGTGTTACAGATATTAGGGGCCATATACCTGCACAGTCTTTTTAGTGTTCATGGACATGTTTCCCATTGACTTACCTCATTCTCACTTGAAAAACTATTGATACTGTTGATACTGACAGCCTCCTGTGACAGCAAGTTCCAGGGGCTCACTACTCACTGTAGAAAATACTTTCATGTTAATTAAATCAGTCGATTTAACAGTGTCCTCTACTACTTTTTCTGGTACGGCAGGATTTTATTCTGTTTGATCCTGCATGCATTCAGCTATCACCTTTTTTTCTGATGCTGGAAACTGCAATCATACCTCCTTTTTAGCTTTCCCCTTTCAACAGAAGGGTCCTAGACTATATAGTGTAGGAGATACTATATAGATAGCTTCTCTGTCCCCTGAATGACTTTAATTGGTCTTCTATAAATCTTCGGTAACTTCATTACAAAATTAAAAGAAAACTCTTATCTATGGGTTAAAACACGTTTGTCAAGAATAAAACTCCTGAACGACCTCAGCTGTAAAGGTGGAAACAAATAGTTCACTGAGAGTCTGCAGTGGCATTATCCTTTTTATGCCTTTGTCATCAACTGGTCCCACTAATCACAAGATAGCTTCCTACTTCTGATGTGTTCAAAGAATGTTTTACTGTATGGTTGAGCATCCTTTGCAAGTCACTCTTCAAATTCTTTTTTTAGCCTTCCTTATTTCCTGTTTACATTTGAGTTGCTCTATTTTATGGGATTTTTTTGCCCTTACTTCAGAAAGCTTTCTGGTGGATTTGTTGGGTTTTTGGTATTTTTTAATGCTGGTTTTCTGGCTTTGAAAGATTCCTTTGCTTTTCTGTTGAAGCATCCATGCAGAGGGAGCTTGGATGGCTTTCTTTTTCTTCTTGGTCTGTGTCACACACATTACCTAAACTTCTAGTACAGTATATTTCGTTCTACAGGCTTTATGTAGACTTCTTGCCTTTTGAACTAACCCTTTCAGAGTTTTTTGGAGGGAAGAAGGGATATTGGATTTTACTCTTTTATGATTGCTAATTTTTAACAGCCTTTTTCCTTTAAATTGAATAGTCACAAACTGGATGCATTTAGCCTTTTCTCTTTTTTTAATGTGCAGTGTATGATGATCACTAATTTAAAACACCTCTCCCATTAATAAGCTGTTGTCCTGTGCACCAGCTGAGACCAACTCCAATATGGTTTTTAAGTAGCAAGTGTTTGTGTCAAAGACATGAGATTTGTGTATCTTAATACAGCTTTAACTCAGTCAGGTGAGGTTAACTGTAGTCTCTCTGAATTTGTACTTGACCCACATTTTCAGCTTCTATTATTTCATGAAGTTTTTCCTGAGTCAGTGATTCTGGCATTGCCCTAATCAGAGGCTGGTGGCACAGCTATGCTATTATTATTATTAATGTCCGTTCTTTTCACTCACAAGGTTTGTGCTTCTTTTTCCCCCATAACTTTTTTATGCTGAGCTGCTGTTTAATATCCTTCACTTACTGTGCCTCTCCCTGATGTGTGTGTCCTATTTCATTGTTCCCATCAAGCGGGTAATACCACATCCTATCTTCCTTGCCTCACACGCCAAGAAGCCTTTTATATCAGGGCTGTCTGTTTGATGCCAAGCATTTTTAGCTCCCTTTCCAACTTTTTCCACCTCTAGTATTAATGTAGAAGAAATTCCAAGTACTGTTCTTACACCATTGCTTATTATTGTCCCTTCAATTCAGGTGGCATGGTAAGCAGCCTAATTTATGCTTCCTTACTCACTGGCAGTGTGCTGCTTACTTTACTTCTGGCTCTTTCAGGAAGATGTTGCACTCTAGTTGTGATTGCCTCATAGGTTGCCTCAGTCTGAATTGAGTGTTTCTGCCCATGTTGGCTTGTCCCCCCTCCTTCTAGGTTTGATGCTTCTCAATAGCTGTTTTAGTCTTTCTTAGAGATGTGCAGGGGTTTATGGTGAACGAGCAGCCCATTCCTCCTGCACAGGTTTCTCCTTTGCTGAAGAGCTCCCTGGTTCCCAGGGTAGTCCTATTGTCTACACTGCCATGTCTTTCAGGCCCTGGCCCTCTGGGTTTCCTGGCTTTTGGGCCTTGTGCGTCACTTTTTAGAGGATGTTACTATTCCAGTCCTCCCAGCTCTTTTTCAGCAGTCTGATTTTTAACCTTCACAGCCCATTTAAAACATGGTACCACACTGGGTGGTGGCTACAGGCTTTTCCCCTGCAACCTGCATATTTGGTGAAAAGTCCTGTCTTTTCACCTGACAGACATTAACATGAGGTCTTCTTGGGCATCAGAAGCAGGAATCTGCGCATGAAAAAAGTCATCTACTTCTAGCTAGTTCTTCCTATCTTTGACAATTGTCTTCTAGTGAAAAAGCATTCTGAGAGGATTACAGTGACAAAGACTTACACTGTGGATTAAGGTGAGAACATGGAATACTTGCTTCCTTTTAATTACTAAAATTAATTTCATTAGCTTTCAGTACAGCTAATAATGCAACACCAGTGGGTAATAATAGTTTGTTTGCTCATGCCAGAGAGACTCATGCCCAGATTGCCAGGCATTAGCCTTGGGCCATGCCTTCCAAATAACACTGACTCTGGGCTGACAGTGTTGCAATGTCAGGGGATGTTAATTTAGTTATCTGCCGGCCTGTCCTGGCTCGCGCAAGCAGAAGCAGCAGCAGGCTTGAAGCGAAGACATATTCAAGGGATCTCTGCAGAAAATTAGAGTTTCACCACTGTCAAAGGATACTGAGGAGGAAAGTGTCCTTCTTTTTAAAAAAAAGTTTCAAAGAAAAAGAAAAAAGAGGAATTGATTTGGTTTCCAGTGTGAAAAGGAGAATTTTTGGTAGCATTTTGGCAAGTCTTTTCGAGGCAGATGAAGAAAACAAAGCAAGGTATGAAACTGGACCTTTTCAAGAGGAAAAACGATACATTTTCATTCCAAGTGACATTGTATTTTCATTGCTAACATAGGAAATTTTTTTATTTCCTTTGAAAACTTGTGCCATTATCCATACTGGAAGCATAAACCACAAAATCTCTGAAGATATTTTAAAGCAATGCAAATGTTTTCAGATTTTCATTAGCGAGTCTCTGAAGACAAAAGGGCTTTCAGAACATAAAAACCTTTGGTGCTCCATAAACCAAACTGAGTTTTGCTTGACAGCTGAAAGATATTCCCTGTGGGTCATTTATGTTCCTGTCTGCAGAGCTGATTGAGTAAATATGCAGCAAGAAGGAACACTCTTATACCCTGTGCCTGGCATTTTCTCGTTGATATTTTTAACTTCAGGCAGATACAGTTCGATAACGTAGCTTGCACAGCTTGGCAGTATTCATCAAATACGGAAATGACTTTGATAAATACACCTTGCTGCATCTTCAGTTTTTAGCAGCAATCATGTTACATTTTAAGTTGGAAGAATTCACGTGAGGACTCCTGGGAGGGTGTTAAATCACCCCTGGGCTCTGGATAAGCAGTCAGTTCCTGACATGGAGCTAAAACACTTTAATCATGAAGTCTACCTAAAAAGTCTATGAAGACTCTTTAGGTGAGGTGGCAGGAGATTAAAATTCAGAAGCTTTTCTGCTTTGAAGAGGGAAATGCTTTTTCCGCCTAAGCATGTATAGTGGCCACGAGTACTAGATCTATGACAAGCTGTGTGAGGGGTTTTCCTGAGGGCCAGCAGGCTGGTGGACAGCTGGGTGTGTGGCAGGGGCAGAGAAGTGGTCTCCAAGTTCTAGGCACGCATCAAATGGGACCTTTAATTTCTCCCTGCTGCAGACTGTTTGATCGTGTTTTGAGTGTGACATCAAGGAGACACTTTTGTGATAGAGAAATCTGTGTTCTTCTGCTTTCTGAAACTCAGTTCAGACATTGGTATCACTGTTCAAACACTCAAGGTCCTTTTCAGAATGACACATCCTCGTTTTGGCTCCAGCTATTACTCGCTGATACATTAGTGATGGTATTAGGTCTATGAACATAGGGATTACATTTTTTTAAATTTAAAAATTCAGAATTGCCAATGAAGTGTGCATGTTTTTTAGATAATAATTTTCACAAAGCTGGAGTTTTATTTGCCCCAGGGATATTTTGTGATCATATTTGGGTGAAGACGTGGATGATGATGCCAGAAATGGAAGGGAAAATGTTTTATCTCCAGCTGTAAGGAATTTAGGTTTTGAACAGCTCTGTAGTAACACATTACGTATTTCCTGTGTGGGTTGATGTTCGTGCTAAAACCTTTCACTTTGTGAATATTTTCATGGATTTACAGCAATTACTCAACTATTTACAAGGGACAAAATGTGACCCCCATTAATCATAACTAATCAAATTCAGCATGTTCAGTCATAAAGTTTTCAGTCACTGTTTTCACTACTTTCATCTTTATTCATATTTTCCAAGCTAGTCATTATTCATAAATTAATATTTACGACTACCATGTGCTGTATCTGAGAGCTTTTTTTTTAATATATATACAGTCATTTAGTTTAACTAGTATGTAGCCTGGAGAGATGAACCACTTGAAGCTAGAATTGCTGTCTTTCCATGAAATTAATGTTCACACAACTTGCAGGACTGACAGCTTCTGCAGATTATGGTCTGCAGGAGAGGGAAGAAAAGTGGGGCAGAAAGAGCTTGCACTGTCTTGTCAGCGTACCTCAGCTCTGCTTTGCAGGGCTGAGAGAAAGGCAGAGGCTTCAGGTTACTCACTCTTAGTCACCCTGAACTGCTTCCAGGTAGCAGGTAATGTGGTGCAGTTTTTAACTTTTTGAAGTCATTTGGTAAAGAACAACTGGGTGTTCACTCCTGATGCTTTTCTTTGTAGCAGCTGTTAAGATACAGTAGGAACTTTGGTTGACACTACTGAATTTGTCACTGCAGGCTGATGGCTGGCTCCACTGGTGGTTTGAGGTCTGCATGGCACTAAACAACAGACATGCTGTGCTCTGGTGTGTACTTGAAGAAAGGACATGTAGAGCTGAAGTGTCAACAGTGACCCCATGCACCTGTAATAAATGTAAGCTTTGTAATTAGTAGCAAGCTGTCTCAGAGGGCTACAGATAGTTACTAAGATTAATTTTCACTATGGTGTGCCCAAAGTTCTTGTGTGACATAAGGTAACCAGTTAATGTTGTCAGGAGAGACTATCAAGTTGCAGCATGTATGGCTTGATGATAGAGCTTGGCTCTAAGGTTCTTGTGACAGCAACTATCTTTCTATATGTTTTTCTAGAGCTTATCACACCCTACAATAGCAAAGAGAATACCTGTAGAGTCACACATTCATTGTATGTGACTCTTTGTTCTTCTTCATTATGCATCATATTTATGTAATAAACAGTATTTACAGGATAAAATAATGCCAANATATATAAATAAAACTTATAAGTGCTGTAGCTGTCAGAAAGGGAGTCACTGAATACCATCCAGCAAAAAAGTCCTGCATGGAGGAACTCTTCTGCCTATCTGTGTCAGGCTTTCCCACTGCCTGCGAAAGGCAGGTGGCTCTGGGTTCGTGTAAAGAAGCTCAGATGAGGGGAACTGACACTGGCGCACACTTTTAGCAAAAAGACATTTCAAAAGGCATCCTAAAGCATGTCTAGACTAGAATTTGTAGTTGAAAGGAAAAACTATTATCCTTTGGGTTGAAAAGTGACCCATGGCTTTAGGCATTAGTGATTTTTGATAAATGACCTGGTCGGCCCTCTCCCTAGTGTGGGAGGCAATTGGTTTCCACTGTAAACCTGGACTGTAGACAATTTCCTTTATCGTATTTGTAGCAAAGGTAGCATAGCCTAATACAGCAGAAAAGAGGGAGGCTTTGAAAATTTATTTGTTGTGTCTACTTGTAGAAATCATCTGATATCACAATATAGCCCTTTTAAACTTAAACTTTGAATACATTTACTAACATGGCTGATCTTTTTTCTCCTACTTTATGAAGTAGTTATGTTTTCATGGAATACATATTAGCATGATTTTTGGCATGTTATAAATGTGACATTGCTATCGCATATGAACTGTTTTGGTCGAGAGCCATGTTAACTGCCCCATCAATTACACTTCTAAGTGCCTGTCACATTAAAAAAATGTGGCTCTGGGCCCCTTAGGGCTTTTCCTTCTTTTAGGCAAAGAGTTTTTTGTTTTCACTCACTACTTTTGATCTTCTTATCATTCTGGAAATATTCTTGCTTGCATTTCATTTGGGAGGGGTTGGGTTTTTGGTTTTTTAGTAAGAGAAATATCTTTGTGTGGGAAGCAAAAGGAGCATTGTGAGATACAAAACTCCCTGGGATACTGAAAGTGCATTTAGAATTTTATATTGATGGGCTACTATTGTGAAGGCAGCATTTAATAAGCAGAGTTGCAAAATTGTAAAGGTAATGGCTATTATATCTTATTCTGTATGTTTAAAAATGCTTACCATACTGTGCAGTGTATCTGTTAGCAAATATTGCCATTTCACGTATGGCCAGATATATATTTGCATATAATCCCCCCCTTAGTATATTTTTGTGCAGAACAACTTCTGAGAGCCTGAGACAAAATATCTATGCCACTTCAGAACACACAGGTACTTAATTCTGTATGTTCAGTAGACCAAACATTATTGAAATGAATGTGGTGGAACACAGCTGGAGTTAAGTGAACTTTTGTTCTCACAGGGTAGGCTAGATTAAAAGCCATGAAAAAGAAAAAGTTAAAAAATCCTGTGTTTTTAATAGCTCCAACTACAAGCCTGTATCAAGATGAGCAGCTGGCAAACACATGACATTTTCCCCCCCTACAGATCTTATAAAAAGAATTTTCTAAGGGTGCCTGCTGGCACATCATTCCTGAGGGAAGCGGTTCAGCTGGGAGGGTTGGTGGGGGCTGGCAAGGCACCAGAACCAGTGTATAGACAATGCCCAGTTACTGGGAGAAAAACATCCTCAGGGAAAGCTCAGAGCTTGTACCCAGCCTGTAAGGGACAGGTGTTCAAACACAAACCTGAAGTGGTTTCTCTGCAGCATTGCTAAATGTTCTTTGCCCCCAGGATCAGCTACCAGCAGATGTGAAGGGCTCAGTGCTTCCTTCTCTGTCTGTACTGCAGGACTCTGATCCTGCAGGACTGTACAACTGCATGAGAACCTCATGTAGTCCTGAGAGCCTCTGTGTAACATTGTTTGGCTTATACATCTTTTATTATGTTTGGCTGTTGGTGAGAGTCAGGTGAAAATTATTTCCAGATTATAATAAAGCAACTTCAAACATAATAAGTGTTGTTAGATCATTGACCATATTAAAATAAAATTTTAAAAGGCTGTACATCAAGGCTCAGAGAAAACTGTTTAAAGAAGAAAAAAATGTGTAGCATTATTGCTCTAAACATACTGCTGAACCTTGGGAAAAGATTTCTGCCACGTTTCTTATGACAGAAACATCACGGAGGATATAAACCAGTCGTTGGCACTCTCTCAAGAAACACATCACTGTAATTCATTATAACAATACCACTGTGATATTTGTTCATAATATTTTTGAAAGCTAGGCTATGAAAACAGTATGCTCTGACTGTCAGGGGTGATGTATCATTCTGTAAAAGAGAACATACATGACAAAATGTTTTAAATGAACTCTAAAAATATACTGGTGAGTTAAAACAATTTGGCTGGTCTTGCACTTCATGCCAGGAGGGGCTTCCCAGGATATGCTTCTGGATGACCTTTTTGAGGACATATATCAAATAGTCATGTATTTATTATGGTCCCAGTCAGTCTTCAATAGCAATGATGAATGTTGCGCAGTGTACACAGTCATTACAGCTCTCTCTAATTCTCTGCTCGGTTTCCTGTTGCTGTCTTTTCCATGGAAAACAGTGGCCTGTGTCATGTCAACCCAATAAACCCAACTTGCACCCACAAAGTGTTCTCAGTGGCGTAAAGCTTTATCTGACCTGGCAGCAGGGTACAGATATCAAGAGCCCTGCAAGGAGGTTTCTGTTCTGTTTCCCCAGCTGTGTCTTGGCCCAGCAGAGTCCAGGGGAGCAGTTTGGCTCTTGGGAGCTGGAAGGCTTTATAAACCCTCTCAGCTTCCAGCAGCATGCTGGGATTCATTGCAGTTCTGACGTCAGTGTAATTCTGGTTTTCTGGGCATTGAATGAAGAAGCACTCTTATTCTATGGCTGAATGGTCCTGATGACATGCCATTTCTCCATTTTGCCCATCAGCATTTTGGGGAATGTAAGCAGCATTTTGGCATTCATTCTGATGTTTGTTGCTACTTGACATGGGCTCAGTCCAGCTCCTGCTGAGAGGAAGTCAATAGTCCTGGGTACACTCAAGAACAAGAGAAGGCTCTGTCTTAAAGGTACGGAGATTGGGCTGAGACTGAGACCAGTGAGGCAGAGCACAGGTAAGTTTCCCACTTCAAAAATAGGTGAAATTTCACAGTGGGTTTGGAATCTAATTTCCTAGGAAGGGAAGTAGAAACCACAACCGCTGTTTTCCCTGTCTCTCCAGGAAATCCTCTTCCTCTGTCCACTCTAGTTCATTTCTTCCCAATCGCTTGCTGTGCTGGGGTGAAGAGGGAGGGATGAAAAGCAAAGAGGAAGGCAACGGCATCTTATCACCAGGCAGAAAGCTTCCAAACAGAATTTAAACTTTTCTGGCAAAAAGGTGACTAATCTAAAATGACTTTTTAAGCTCAGTTTTCTGGCCTGACTACTCATTGCATGAATGCTTAGATTTGAAACAATAAATACCATCACTGCAGGAAGCCCCAGATTTGAATTGTGTGCATTCACAGCTATTTATGAATCATCCATTTTTACTTTGCCACTTCCATCTAAGGTAGTTGGCTCAGTTTAATAATGAAATAGTGTCTCCAGAAGTCCTCTGCCAGATCAGCTTATTGTTCTGGAAAAAAGGGAATCTCAATGCTCTTTTTCTGAAAGACTTTTTTTTTAAACAGGAATGACTTCGAAAAGATAAACTAGATGCCACACTAGACTTACTGTGCTATAGTCAAGGACTAAAGGTTAAAAACATCAGAATGGAAAGAGGGGGAAATAATGGCTGAGATGGAGGAAAAAAGCAATAGGAAAAACAACTAAGACCACGGATAGCAGGAAGGGAAAGATGAAAACTGGAACAGGGCTGTTTATACAGTACTTTGGGCAAGATAATATATTGTACCTTTAGCTTCTCTATCACTCTCTCTATCTTTATTTATACCTATAATTATATATTATTTATATATTATCAATTCTGTCTCATAGGATTTGAGGCCCTGAAAGTGCAATAATATTTTGCCACCTTTTTCCCCAGTGTAATTAAGTCTTATGTCTATGGATTTCCTTAAATTGACATGCCTCACTGGCATGAAAATTTCCTATTCTTTTTCCTGACTGAGTGCATTGTTTACTTGGAAATATTACCAGGTATTAAGAACTGATGTTCAGGTATATGCATTTTAATCATACTGAAGATGACTGATTCATGCTGGGATTGCACCTCTGCCAAAGGTTACATCAGTGATTCTACCAGATAATAGAGACATGTAATTTCAAGCACAAATAACTGTCCGGCTATATAATGAGGATTCACCTGCAATGCTAGAATCAAGGCCAAGATGAAGCTGGCCAGAAGCCAAGGCTGTACCCTTCCTTTTTATAGGTCTGGAGGAAAACACAGGATATTCTTCCAGATCAGGGAAGTAAGAAACTCAAGACTCGTATTAGCACTAAGGAATTGTTAGTGAATCAGTCTGATGAAATTGTCAGCGTCCTTGAAAGAAAAAATAAAACTGAAAGCCAGTACACATTTGGTATCAATTTGGTTCCCATCTGATCTTTGATCAAGAAGACTTAGTAATCGCTTTATCAACATTAGTGATGACTTCAGTTGGAATAGAAAATAGGATGTTTAGATTGAAGAGTAAAAACTCAAAGACAGATTTAAAAGTAGGATTTAGCTTAAAAAGACTGAGTATCTTCATCTGGCCTAAATAGTGGTTGCTTAGTATTTGCATACAACTCAAATAGAAATTCTTATATTGAACGGTTTGTAGAGAGAGAAAATACGAAGTAACAATTAAGATGTAAAAAACTGAATGTATTTGTCAAGCACAATAAACACTATTCAGATGATCTTATGTGATCATCTGTGCTCTCGAAGAAAAAAATCGAAAGAACAGCCCACAAGATTTCGGTATCATCCAGTCTGAATTGTAATTCTGATCTCAATTTTTTAGTTCTAGACCAATGCTAATCTGTTTCTAGACATTGTTTTCTCAATCCGTTTCTGATACTGATCTCAGTGATTTAAGCATGTTATTTCTTGCAAAGCAGAGAGGCAAGGTTGTTTTTTACACAATATTGTATAAATAGCTGAGGCTGTGAAAAGTGGCTGTGTCAGTGGAATAAAAAATACCTAAAAGGAAAAGGGGGGAGGGCTTATGCGGGATTTAACTCTCAAACAACATACCAAGCTCTGATCCACTAGAACATCTAGTCATGCAGAAATAACAAGTTTCTTAGGGAATGTGTTGTAAGCCATATTGTTATAGAAATCTTTTGACTTGCAAGAATTGATTGCTTCATTTTCCATTTCCACCTCAGAGAGAAGTTAATTTTGTGAATGGGAAGAGTTGTGTTGCTTCTGGGCTTCATGTTTTCAAATGATTTCTCTTCCAATGTCTTTGACCAGTCATGAACTGTGCAGATGGCCAGAAAACAAGTTGTGTGTGGTTCTTCACTTCCATCCATGCTCTTTGTGAAGGTTCTTTTTTTTCTTTTCTAGTCTCTACAATAACTTATAAAACTTTGTTAAACATTCTACTTTCTTAAATGACAAACTGTATTTCCTTCACCTCTTTGGTATTAAGTGCAAAGGACAGAAAGAAAAGTTTTCCAGCTGAATGAGTGTTCTATCTCAAGCTGAATTCTAATAAATGCCTACAGTTTATAATTGATACTTCAAAGATTGTCTCAGGGAATTTAAAACAATCCAGAATTTAATGGCAATCAACAGAATCGAGACAAAATGAAACTATTATGCTGAACTTATCAAAAAGCTGGGTTTAAATTGATGCTGCATATTACTCATTTTGACAGTTGCAAATTCACATTAAAGATAGCAGAGACCAAAAGACAGCAACTAGAAGAGGAAATGCTAATTTATTACTTGCAGAGAAACAACTCTGAAGTTAAGATGTTCAGTTAAAATTATGAAATACTTTCTATTTCCAATGTACCTTTGATCCTCAGAAGCCCCAAAGCACTTTAAAAATTATAAATACAGTTTTAATTTCCTGTTATGGTAGGTGATAGGCAAGTGTCTCAGAGTGGAAATGTAGTAGACATCATTCAATAGCAACCCTATGCAAAGACAAAATGAACAATAATTTTTAAGTAAAATGTCATGGAAAGGTTACATTGCTAAAGCATGTGTCCTTATCATAATATACACGTGTTAGCAGAATAGGGAATGAAGAATTCCAAAATCAGTTCCTGGGTGTACATATCCTGCTTGGTGTATGATTTGAGTCAATTAATTTAATTTTGTATGCTTCACTATAGAAAGGGAATAATGCTGTTTAAATTCAGTGGTGATAGCAAAAGAGAATAATGCTGTTTAAATTCAGTGGTGATAGCAAAAGAATGATGTAGTGTATTCCTTCGTAAAGGAATTGTATCACAGCATTTGGGAAGGCTGCAGTAACAGAGCTCTAAGAATGCACTGTAGTATTATTTTAAATCATTCAGGTGGAAAAAAAGCGTGTGAACTGTGTAAGTACAGACTACTGCATAATCTAGAAATTTATACGAAGAGTGATGTAAGGCTCATGTTTTGCTGTGCAATAATTTCAGTTTCCTACATAAAAATAACATTACTTCCAGCATTTGACACCTTAGGGAGGTTTTCATGGGAGGGCTGTACAGGGGTGTTACACTTGTTAATTGATCAAAGTAGCCAGTATTTTTAAATCATTAGAGATTTAATGATATCACTCTTTAATGAATAACTATTAGATGCAAACACAGTGCCTTGCAATGATTAAGAGAGGGTTGTCAACTTTCTAAAACCCTTGACAAAGTCATAACTTAAAGGCTTGATGAGGCAGGAGGGACCATTCTGATGATACCATACTTCTCATGTTTCATTTCATGAGTATGTCATCTGATTCCAAAGGCAGTGCGGATGAAAAGTCCTAAAACTCCATTTTCTCCCGGTAGTGTATTGAACAATCTCTGAACTGGCATCTGAATTGATTAACATTGTTTCTTGAGCTTCAGCCTGGTATCTGTTCCACTTAGCAGGTGTCAAAATGTTACCTGGAGAGCAGTAAGGAGGGGGATGAGTCCCTCAGAAACCTATGGAGTGCGTCTTTTCCCTTGGGAATATTTACAGGTACCATGCTAAAGACCAGGGATTTTGAGTTGCTAACTCTGCTTAGTGACAGAAGTTACAGAAATTGTGAATGTAAGTGTTCAAGTAGTATGTGAGGGAAGTGCTTGGGCAGCCCAAAGACTTGCACAGTCAGACATCAGGGCAGTTTGCAGGGTTGGTCTTGTGTGGCTGTAAAGCTGAGATGAAATTCCTCAGACTGGCACCTTCTCATGGGATCAGGAGATAAAACTGCTGGAGTTGGCTCAAGTATGTTGCTAAAAATAGGCCAAACCCTTCAAGAATTAATCAGCTATATGAGTTTAGGACTACTAAGATTTATAGACTAATGGATAACCATCAGGAGGAGAAAATACTGTATGAAAACAAACAGTGGGGAAATTTAGAGCCCTTGTGTCTCTCCTGGCTTACACTGATGTAAATCAGGATTAGTTGCACTGAAGTCACTTGGCTTACAATAATACAAGTAGGAAGAGATTGGGGAATTTATGCTCACTTTGCAGTACCACACAGAAAGAATTAAGTCATCTTTTTGGAAATGAGAAATGGGTCATTTCTGAATCATTTTGCAGGGAGTTAAGAATGGCGACCAGATGCTTCATTCAATGCAGATTTTAAATAGGGGGAAGAAAAAAGCCTTGGGAGACTTTACAGTATTTCCCAAAAGCATTTGCTATGCATTTGCCAGCTTTAAGTCTGTGAAATTTATATACGCTGTGGAATATATTAATTTCCAAATAAATGAAAATTATAAACAAAAAGAAATTCTGATAGCTTCCTATAAACACTTTAAAGTAGTCTGTTTTCTATAGTCAGACAAAAATGCAATAAATCTACAGCACAAGAACTTTACTGCTTATCCCGGGCCATTCACTGTTTTTCTGTTTATGAAACTACTGCTGAGAGAATCTTTAAAGGAGACAAACTACTCACACTGAGTGAAGCAAGTAAGTCTCAAGTCTTATTCTGTGAACTGACCCCTCCAGTCAAGGCAAGAAAGAGGTGCCCAGCTAGGTAATGATTTCTCCCCTCCAACACGATTTTAAGAAACACCAAAGAAAACCTCAAAACCCCCCAGACAACCAAAAATGCTTCAATAAAGGGTAATGAAGTAGCTGGAATTGTACCTAGTGCAGTTAGTGAAAAGGATGCATCAATGCAGAGATGCCTTTTATTGAGAAGTATTTTGCTAAATTGCTTTTGTATATGTCTAAACTTGATTTTGCTTTTCTCTCCCACTGATGGAGAGTTACTCCTCCAAGTAAATGCAGTGGTTTGAGGGAGGCTGGTCCCACAAATACAGTCCCACAAGTAATCTGTCAGCTGGCTGATGGATTATGCAACACACAGTTAACAAGATACTGGAGCAGCCTGAGTTCATATTTAATTTGGACACAACATTGGCCTCTAAACTATAGTTTTGGGTTTTTTATCTGCTTCCTAGACCATGAAACCAAAAATACCCTGTCTCTTGGAATGCACGAGCAAAAGTGAATTCTCAGTAGATCCCAGGAATGTGGAATTAGGGAATTTGACTTGGGAAGAAGTATTATTTTACAGCTTGAAAAAGTGTGTCCTGTTGTGTGATTAATGTCTGTTATTCAGGTAACTGTGACTCCCTAATGCTGAGCATGCTCTATTTTTCTTCCTTAGTGCACTAGTGTGTTTTGGAAACCCATCATCCTTTGGAGTTCAGGAACATACTGAAGGTGATTGTCAGGACCCCTCCATTTGCAGCTCTCTGTTATCACAGAATTAGGGCACAGATGCATATTGAACGTCAGAGCTTACCCACAGATAAATGCCTTGGGCATCTGTTGAGTTTTTGCTACCCTGAGTCATACATTATCTCCTGCCCTAGCACAGCTCTTTTGGGTGGCACCATCCCTGGAACTACTTGCACCTTTCAGGTGAGAGCATCCAAGCATCATGCAGCGTGGATGGGTATTTTGTAATTGTTGCAGTTTATTTTGAAAAGTTCATGATCCAGTCCTATGGGTACAGAGTTTGAAACTGCAAGCACAGAGCTAGAAGGCAACTCGAGATGCAGGGAGCTTACAGTGTACGTGTGTAGAGAGAAATGAAGAGAGCAAGGAGACTGTGATGGCCACTTGACACCAGGCCTTGCTGTGCCTGTGTCCACTCAGTGACAGTGGAGAAGGCAGGATGAGATTTCCTTTTGCAAAAGTGTGGTTCTGCACTGGTACCTTTCATCATCTCTTGGCAGTTGTGCACTGAAGGTTTTTTTCCTTTCATTCAGGGACCCTCCTCTTACCCTTGCCCCCCTGGAAAGCCTGTCTCCACCACGGTGGCTGCTGTGGTGAAAAACTTCTCTGAGCTTCTCTGCCATGGAGAAGTGAAAGGCAACGCATAGAACCAGCAGTCAGGTTTTTATGGCTTCAAATATTGGAACTGAAGAGAGTTAAGACTTTCCTGGGTGGAGAGTCAGGAGATCATGTCTGCTAGAGATGCTGGTAGAATGGAGATAGTGGGGTGGCTTACAGAGCAGCTCTGTGCCCATCCTGAGACCACACATTGGTTGCTCTGGGTAGCTCCCACTGTCCCCCCTAACACGTAAACCTCCGTTGCTTCATCACATGGTGGAGAGGCCAGGTGCCAGAAAACAAGAAATAGGAGCAAGCTAATTATTCTCCTATGCCTCTGCTTAGAGCAAAGCGTTCTTTGGAGTAGATGGTGGGGCTCTAGTCTGAAATTCAGCATTCTCAAAGGGAATTCTGTATCGGTAGTTAAACTTCTTACTGAAGTGTGAAAGTAAGCAATAAAATATGCAATTTTTTGAAAGCACTTCAGGGCGTGAAATCCAGTTCAAACAATGTTAAAAAGCTGATTTAGGAAATCCTAAGTACCAAGGTGAGCTTAATTGATGTCATTCTACTTTTATGTATTTGGGGGATTTTTAGATTTGGGGCCAAAAAGCAGCCTTAATCCAGACTTTCCTTGTTAGTTGTTCTAACATGGCTTAATATCGATTTTTTTTTTTTAACTTATTGTTAAGTATGTGATGAACTATTAATCTCTTAGTGAAGATATTGATATTCTCAAAGATGTTCCCTGATCTCCTTCAAATATTGATTTAATATTATTATAGCATGGCCAAATACTCTATTACTCTATTTAAATTAACGTTTTTTTCAAGATATATTTAGGAAGGAAATGTGTGTTTATTGATTGTATGAATAAAATTACTTTAATTAAGGAAACAGGCCTACTGCCAAAAATGGCATACATGACTATTAGTGCAGGCTGCTTCCTACAACAGCCCAGAAAGGCATCATCAAAAGCAGATGCCTAAATTAGTTACAAGTACCTCCTGGCCAGACAGAGGCTTCAGATGCTTGGCCTAGTTTCTCCTTCCTTTGAAAGCAAGCCAGGACACAGGAACACTTTAAGTTTTTCTCCTAACCATCATTTAAGACATTTTAGCTCTAAATTAAATATTGCTTCAGTGAAGCTTGATTCTCTTGCAAAGTGACATGGGAAATTCCTGACAACACTGTTGTTTAGATTAGTGCTTGGAGTAGAGGATAAGGAGATTCTAAAGAAATGTTAGAAGCTTCATCTTTTTGCCTGAAAATACAGTTTAAAAAAGTGATGACAGAAATAAGTCCTGAAAATGAAACATCAGGCTGTTGTGCTTTGTTTTATTTCATAGCAGCATTCCAGTATTATGGCTTGCTTTCACTGCATTTAGCCTGAGAATTAATTAGAAATCTGGTATGGATTTCTAGTGCCATTACTATCTCATACAACAAAGAGGAAATCCCCAAAAAATGGTCAGAAATCTAGAGTTTAGTAACTCCGCCCAAGAGTGTGATTTGGGGAATGTGATGTTGTGTAATTGAGAAGTAGATGTATTCTCTGAATCCCATGCTGGTAGGTAATGGGGTATTGTACTCACTGAGTCTTCCTCTGATGCCTGACAATAAAAATTCCTCAAACATAAGCCTTGTGGAATCTCTTTTTTTCCATTCTAAATGGAAATGGTTAAAAAATACAGCCTCTGAACCCAACCCCACAGCTGAGAGTCTGAAGAACCTGGAGGTGGGACTTACAAGGGAGAATCCTACCACAGCAAAGGGTGTTACAAAATGAGCCCTGGAAACAGTGATTATTAGGAAGGGATGTCCTGGCACCAAGGGTTGCCTGGATCTATCTACGTCTGCCTGACGTGACAGCCAAGTCTCAGGAAGCCTTCTGGCCTGTTGGGGCTGTGACATCAGGACAGAAACAGCCATTCACTGCTTAGCAAGAACCAGCAGTCAGTCAGGAGACCACCTGTCAAGATAAGCTGTTTGTGCCCCAGCCACAAGAGAGCGCTCGTTGGGGATGAAGCATTCTCTGCCAAGCCAACGTTGTGAGGGCCCATGGAAGTACATCTGCCTTTGTGGCAGGGAATAAGTGTGGGGGCACATGCAAACAATATGTGTGACAGGAGGTGTGTGGAGAGGCCGCAGCTCTGCCCTGCAGTGCTGATGGGCACTGTGCTTGCTTCATCTGAGGCTGCAGCGTAGCCCACCAGCGCTGTCAGAACTGATCCTAACCCTGTGATGGTAGAACTACCCGGCTGAGGAGCCTGCTCAGCCTGGGCACTTGAGCTGTGTTCTAAGCTCCTGACCTGACTGCAGCAGCGATGTTTATTCAGCCTTCCAGATTAAGGTAACTGATTTACCTTCAGTGTGAAGAGGAGCATCTACAGATCTTTCCGCCTTGTGTTCTCTGTGTATTATAGATGTGTCCATTTCAGCAGGAAAAAAATTCATTGTAAAGGAACATGCCATGGGAAATGGAAAAACATTTCTTCCAATGTTCCAAATGGAAAGGAGGCGAGTGTTTCTTCTGGCCTTTTTAAAAAATAGAAATAGTATATTCCTTGTTCTGGCAAGGTAGACTGGGAATAGCTGTGGAAAATACTGAGCTGTCAAGACTTAAACACTTTTTCTGCTCATTTTTGGTAGAGGTGTTTTAAGTGATGGATACACTTGAGAAGGATCAGCTGTACAGCGCCATTTCCCAAGCTCTGCCCTGTGGGGTTCTTTGAGTGAGAGTGTGAAAATGCATTGCTGCAGTTGACCTTCTCTGCTCTGGCAAGCACCCTCTCTCTGTAACCACGAGGTTTCAGTGTCCTCTGTGCACACTGTCAAGGGATAATGGGTTCAGCAGCACTTAGGGGGTGACTTACATAATTGTCAGTCAGTCATTTTTGTAGCCGCTCTATGTAAACACCCATAAAATCTTTCAAACACCCTCTATAACTATAACGTGTATGTATTGTGGCTGCAAATAGTGTGATTGGTATTTTAGCACATAATGTTTGATGATACACATATACAGATATGTCCCTCCTATTGAAAAGTATCAAATACTATGAAGACACTTGCAAATCCAGCAACCAGTAGCCTGTATTTATTGAGGATTTGGCATATGATTGTTAAACATATGCATAAGCCGTGAACAAAGACTCTGTGACGGGTCGGTCCCCAAATCGAGACACAACCAGCAGCTGCTTTGGGTTAAATGATTTCAGTTGTTTGAAACCATGAAGGGGATCGGAGTGCTGCAGTACACTGAGACACCAGTAAGGGGAACCCTGCTTGCAGTAAACCTTCAAGCTTTTACTGCTGTGATGGAGAGCGTGGCCATAAAGATAATGTGACATCTTGGTTCCAAAAAAATTACGTTTCATCAGAAGGTGAACAGAAATAAGCTATTTAAAATGAAATCTGAATTACAATTTCAAATCTACTTTTTTTTTTTCCTCACTTCTCAATGAAATTGAATAGGAAATGTGAATGAACATGCATAAGGCAGGCATTGACCCTCACAGTGATGCTAAAGAAAAGGGGGACAGTCGATTTTGATGACTGATTTTAAAACAATATGAATCAAATCACTTTGGAAAAGTGGCTGTCATCAGGCATTGTTTTAACAAGAAAAACAAATGGTTGATTTATTGCTTGAAATTATGTAATCAGAAGTAAAATTTCATCTGTGGACAAGTCTTCTCGCTCCAAAAATGTAATTTTGAAACTTAGGCATTACCATTCTAAATATTCTTAAAAGTTATAGCTTTCAATAAGCACACAGATGTATCTTAATACTGTAAATGCTGTAGAAAAACTCCTGAAACTATCGAACTATAGTAATTAATCTATGTTGCTGTACGATAGATGTTACATCAGGAGAAAATAAGTATACGTGCGGATCACTGTTCACATAATGTCCAAAATCACAATAGTCTGCAACTGTCATAGTAGGTGTGCTTTTATATTGACCAGACAGAGAAATATGTTTTAGAAGGATGAACGGAAATTCAGTATTTAGTTGGCGAAATGACCTAACTATGGTTTTTCTTACATCAAATGAGCATTTCTGGTCTTGATTGTGATGAATTGGTCTGAAGGAGCTCCTCTTCCTGTCCGGTGCATGCACTTCCGTTACAGTTAACCTGGAAAAACATATTATGTCTGGTCAGATTTCCTTTTTCTCTATGAAGTAGCAAGTGACTAAATTTATGAAACCATTGAGTGTACATATGCAATGCACCCATAATATCTCTAAATAAACACCACTGTAAATCTAAGCCAAAGTCTCTCCCATGCTTTCTGAAATGGCCTTCCCTTTAGACTGCTAATTAGCTTCTCTCTAACTTTGAATACTCCATAAATGCACTATGCTGATTGATAGCGCATCAATATTAATTAATAATTTACCACACTGTTGGACTTCTCCTCTAAGATGTAATCACAGCTGCAGCTCCTTCTAAACCTTTCTTTAACAAAAAAGGAGGGAAATACTACTTTCATCCTGTGTTATTTACTCTCCCCTTTGGTTTATCTGCAAATATTTGGAAAAGCCTCTCTTGGATACTTCTGAAAATTCACGTAGGTTATATGGCAATGTTGTTCCATTTTGCAGAAGCCTGACACTGCTCCTAATTGGAGCTAGTATAGCATGCTTCGTGTTTTATTTATACGCACGGTACATACATGAAGTGTTCCAAGTATCTGTGCTCTGTTAGGAACTGGAAGTCTGACTTTCAGATACAGTCCCCGTGGGCTATCCCACTCCAACCCACGGATCAGCTGGATGTGCAGCAAGAGACCAGCTCTGCCTGGGTGGCCAGGAGCTTGTCAAAGGGACAGTTCTGCCAAAAGGCAAATTGTTCCGAGTGTAGTTAGTGCCCACATTCACATAGGCATTTTTGAAGCAGTCTATGGTTTTTATCACAAGCAAAAATAATGTAGATCACAACAAAAATAGCAACTTCCAATAAAGCAACAGGTGCTCCCGAGGAGGGTAGCCTAGCCCAAGTGCGTTAACTGCATTTTCACACTGCTCATGAATCTTTTCCTAAAAACACCTTTGTTTCATGGGAGTCTCTTTGTAGCACCGTATTAACGCTTTTACATAAAAACCATTCCCTAAAAGCTTATATTTAGGCCAATATCTGCTTTGTAATTTTTAAGTTTCAACACAAATTAAAAGCCAGACCTGAGAGAGGAGGGATTAAAAAGAAAAAAATGTACATTCCAGTTGCATTTGGATGTGGTGTATTGTGCCTGTCATTCAACTAATCTTATCTCTGTGGTCCTGCTTTGTGGGGAAGACCTAATGATTTGCAATTCATTCTTGTTGCAATCCGTTCCTGTTGCAATTCATACTGCTCAAAGCTTATACAATAATTCTCTTTTCCAGGTGGCTGTCAGCACCTGCAGTGTTGCTGAAATGTCCCCAGAAGAAACTGCCTTTGCCTAAGACAGTATGAATCTGCAGGTTTTTGGTGACAAGCCTGAATTTATTTTGTTTGTGCCACTTCCCTATTTTCTGAATGAGAAACCAGTATATTGCACCAGGCATACAAAAAAACCCTCTCTTCCTTAGGGTGTGTTATCCAATTCTGAATTATTTAACTATGATAAGGTATATGCTCCTAAGCAGTGTTCAAAATAGATACCTATATATTTAATTTACATTAATATTTTGCCTTCAAGGACAACCTCTTCAAAGAACAAGAGTAGTCATTCTGATTTGTAGGAAGCCTGATGGACCTGATAAGATGACTGGCTATGTGAATGTGGGAGGAGTACTGGCTGTGGTCTGCTTTGACTTTGGCCTGTGTCAAAGTCTCCTGTAGCATCCTTGTAGGTGAAGTGGTACTTTTGCCCTGAATAAATGGATGTTAAAGCAAGAGGAAAATTGGCCGGCCCACCAGGCTCAGAGGGTTGTGTTGAGAGGTGCAAAATGCGGCTAGCAGGTGTGGACACTGGGGCCAGAGCATTCAGCATCTTTATTAACAGCCCAAACAATGAGGGGGAGGGCATGATCTGCGAGTTTGTGCATGACACAAAGTTGTGGGGTGCAATGGGCTGACAGGCACCTCAGCGTTCCAGTGAAGGCAAGTGCAACATCTTGGCACTAGGACAAAATAATCCCATGCAACCATACAGACTGGACAGTGGAAGCAGTGTTGCAAAAAAAACCAAACCAAAACAAAAGGTCTGAAGACCCCAGTTGACAAGAAGCTGAAAAGCAGACAGCAGTGTATTTTTGTGATAAATAAGACCAACAACATACTGTACCTTCATAGCAAGATTGTAGCCATGTGCGCAAGAACAGCAATTATTCCCATCACATCAGGATGGGTGACTCCTGTTTTGGGCTTTCTGACACAAAAAGGCTATTGACAGGCTGGAGTGAGTCCAGCAGAGCCCACCAAGCTGGTATCTTGAGCAGCTGGCATACAAGTAGACGCTGAGGGAAGTGGGTTTATTCGGCCTTAGGAGGGGGAAAGGGGATCTTATTGCTGTCTACAAAGATCAGAGGCTGTAGAGAAGAAAGGCTCTTTTTGGAGATACACAGTGATATGACCAAAAGGGAACAAATGCAAGTTGTGACATGGGAGAATTTTATTAGATGTAAAAAAAAAAAATTCACCGTGAGGGTGGTTAAACACTGGAGTAGAGGCCCAGAGAGACAAAGTCTCCATCCTTAGAGGCAGTAAAAACTCAACAGAACAAGGCCCCGAGAAGCCCCATCTTGCCAGGTTTGTTTTGAGTGTGAGGCTGGATCAGATGATGTCTCAGAGGTCCCCTCCAACCTAAACTGTTCTATGATTCTGTGATATTGCAACAAATTCCTTACCACCTATTGACAGAATCAGTCAATATTACTCTGTTAGAGCCATTTACAAGGCATTTTGTCAAAGACCTATCTGTCTCATACTATAGATTAATGATGTTTTCATTATCAGACTATGTCTTATAAAGGAAGCAGCCATATCTAAAATGCACTCTATTTTTTAAAACAAGGATGGAAAAAATAGGCCAAGAACAGACTCTAGCTGGTATGTTAATTCTGCTAGAGACAGTGAGGATGAATTGGGCCCAAAATGCTTTTCCAGTCAAAGCAGAACAGGACTGCACAGTGAGAGCAATGCCATTTACATTGGAAGCATAATCAGAATTCCAGACTTCCTCTTAAAATATCTATTTGATAAAGTGTGGGTATTGTAGGTTGACATGATATTTTCAATGAGCTTTAAATGATGTCAGTGGTCTCTTCGTTTGTGCATTTGTACCGTATCCCTGTAGAGACATTGCAGTGTCGATACAACGCTTGCACCTTCGCTGTTTACTGCTATGTATTTCCAATTAGTGCAGTGTTGCATTTTTGTCTGCAGAAGGTGGCTTACCTCCCCAGCACTGTAGGTTTCCACCAAGAAAGAGAAAGAACTTTATTATGAATGTAAGTTAGTGGTTAGGTCTCCTCTGCAACTTGAGGTAACAACACACTGCTTTTGGGGCAAAGCAGGAGTGTAATCAATGCAACGATAATGATGCTCTGTTGTCTCTTGCGCTGGGCTGAAGACACATGGCCATATGTATCAGGAGGATGCTGAGTATGAAATTCTCCCTAGTATTTATGATATCCTAATAGTTGGATTAAATAGGATTTGATAAAGAGAAAACCTGTGACAGAAAACACATTGACAGTTCCAGGCTCCTCTGTTTGCTCAAAGTTGGGGGGTTTTCCTCTTAACATTAATGGAAACTTTGTAATCTGCATAAGCAATAAAATCAGATCACTTGGGTGCAAAAAACCAAAAAAAAAAAGTAATATTTTTGTAATATGTCTGTACCAAGATAACTGTCCTGAAAAGTAGTCTATGGGATTTTTACAGAGGGAAAGTTTAAACCCTCTCATGTCATCTAGACTTTTGTACTGTATTAGAAACAGCTGTTCAGAGCACAGTATTTCTGCAAGGTTTACCATGAAATTGAGGCTTTTTTTTCATCCAAACATAGGAAAGTCATATAAAAGACCTAAGCTAGGCAAAAAAACTTGCTTATGCTGACTGTACCTAGAATGGTGAAAATGCAAGACTTTCGTCAAGTTCCCCTGGTTCTCACAGACTTTCCAGGTAGGGGAGTCTCCTCTTCAGAAATGCATGGAATTATCTAAAGGTATCTGTAGTTTTTCCTGTTCATACTGGTCCAGAAACACCCTAACAGGTGGCCTTGCTCATTTCAGGGTTCAATTCTGAAGGATTACTCACGTAAAACAGGACTGATATTGGCCATAATGGTTGTGTTCTGCTCTCCAAAAACTGTGGCCAAGCAACCTTGAAGTGCAAAACTGCTCTAACAAGTTGTTTGCAGTTCTGAGGCTTTCCTGGTTGCATTCCCTCCTGACTACCTGATAACAGAATTTCACAGCAAATAATATGTAAAATTGATATGGATCATAACTCATTGAATGCAAATTTCCCAGCCCCCTCTCTTCAGGATTATCACTGAATATCCCGTGTGACTTCTGTGAGAGCAAAAGCTACAGATTAATTTGGTATTGTTCAGAAGGCATTTTTCCTCCTCTTTACTAAGGCTGCTGTTTTTCAATTTTGTATACATCTAGTGGAACAAAGTTTAAATATAAGTATTTGGTTACTTTCTCTGACTCGTTTTCCTCTTTCCAGATCCTTTTCCTGATGTGTCTTTGCTGTAGTGGTCAGTAGGCAGGTTACTTGATTGGAGTGATGGGAAGACTGTGTGTGGTTGGGAATGACAGCTCGGGATCACACTGAATGGGCTTGAAACAACATCGAGACTGGTGTAGATGACCGTACAAAGTGACAGACTGTGGGATGTATGGGGTGTATGGCCTTTGATACGGTAAGTTACAGTACAAGGTTTTCACGCCAGTGAAATATCCAGTCAGTATTCCCCACAGCAGGATACAAGACATTCCTTCTCAGGAATGTGTGTTTTTGCTCCGGCATACCAAGGCTGTCCAACATAATGTGATCTTTTTACAAAAAGAAAGGGGAAGTTTTGGAAATGCACCCGTGGCAGAGATCCCCGGGGCTGGAGTGAGCAGCCTCTACTAGAAGAGTCCCCGAACACGGGAGTGTAAACCGTGAGTGCCCATGTCACAGCTCCTGGGAAGTTAAAAGCACTTCTTTGTCTCCTTTGGATTATTGGGTCAGTAATACTCAAAGGTTAACACCAAGCTTTTAGTAAGTAGTTGCCCAAAGGAAAGTCGTGACTTTTTCAATGGTTTCTCTGGTGCCAAATGCTAATTACAAGACTTGTAGATACAGTGTACGTTGTTCCTTTCATCTCCAGGTTATCCCAACGTTTGTAAGGTAGCAGGTTGCCTCCTGTGTTCATGGACGAAGGCATGGGCCGTTGTACACGCCCCAGGCCTGGGAGCAGTTTGCGTTTCGTGGCGCTGGAATGCCGAGCATCCTCCAGTGGCACCCGCAATCCCACCGCCTCTGCCGGGCCCTCCTCGCTGTGCCGCTGTGCTGCCTCCCCTTTGGCAGCTGGGCCCCACCTCTCCCCTGCCTCTGCCAGCAGCGCCACAAAACTGGTGTGGCTCTGGGGCTCTGAGATGCCATCAGGGGACAGGGATGTTGGTCACTTTGATTTCTGCTGCCGGAGTGACAGGGAAGCAAAATGGAGGGATGTTCCGGGGAAGGGGAAGCACAGAAGGTGTTAACTTTGAGGGTGAGGGGATGAGGAAAAATCAGACAGCAGAAGAAAGGGAAGGAGCTGTGAGAGATGGGGAGAGAGCAGAAGGGCAGTACTGGGAAGAACTCAGAGCATGAATGAAAACTCCTTCGCTAATTGCACAGGGAGGTGGAGGGTGAAACCCAACAGGAAATGGTATAAGTGGCTTTGTGGCAAGAGTAAGGGGGATAATTAATGGGGATTTCTTGTGAAACAGGAAGAGGAAAACCGATCTGCTCCAAACAAAGCAGTGAAAATTGAGAGGCACAATTTCACAGAGTTCAAGTTTTCCTTATATATCTCTCAGCAAGGGCTATTTCATACTTGGCAACATCAGCAGCGTCAAACCTGAGAGTTCAAAAATCACAACTCTAGCCCTCCCCAGACAATGGCATTTTCCTTGAAGTAATATATTTCTTTATATGTTTTTCATGCCTTTTGTACTTGAATCCTGTTTTCATGGGGCTAAAAAATAATGTAAAAAGTTGTCTGTGTTCTTCAAGAAGTCCTCAAGAGTTTGAGAACTGAAGGTTTATAAATGCACCGCAACTGGTAACCAAATCGTATGAGTTGGTGTTTCACTGACCTGTGACTAACACCGACCACATTAGATTAGATGAGAACTCCCATGGTCCAGGAGCATTTTATCTAGTGCATATTTAATTCACTGCCCACAGTGAAGTGGGCCTGTTTCCTCTTTAATCTGATGCTGTATCTTGCCACAGTGGAGTGCCAGAGGTCTTGGCAGCTCCTCTCCCTGAGGAGCAGTGGCAGTGAGCCAAGACTGAGGAGAAGTGCCACAGAGGCAAGATGGTGAGTGAGGCAAGGGGGATACAATCACAGGATAACCATGTCATGGATGGAGAGTAATACAGCTTTCCTAATCCATCTTTTGAGTGGGGTAAGCAAGTGGTTAACATGATTACACTGCCAAGACATTCATCTGCAATTATATTTTGTTTTCATGACATCTCTTAATAACAGAGTGACTGTCCATCTCTCTGAGGTTAAGTACCCTTGTGCTGGACTACTCCATTATCATCATATTATCATCCTCTTAGCTTGAAGATGTTCCTAGGATATCAAGCTGAATCAGTAAAACCACAAGTAAGCCATAAAGTTAAAGAGGGTTTCTAACAGCAATCATCAACCTTTACTCAGCGATGAAAGTTCAACTGAATGTGTTTTTACTGGTTGCTATGTATGTAAGGAGTAATGGTTCTAGCTGCAAGTGTTATCCGTACTTGGGAGCCCATACAAAACAAATCTTAAGGTCGGAAAGTGCTTTCTACTGTAGATTCAAAATACTTCATCAGTATAAAATGCTTTAATAAAGGAGCCTTTTTTTAACACTTGGACTAGAGCATTTGTCATGATAAATTTAATTTCTGGAAAAGATAGAAAAAACTGGAGACATGGATGTAAATAATGGCAGAAGTGAAAGACCTTTAGGACCTTCTCTGTGGCCTCTGCTCTGTGTGAGCAGCAAAATTTTTTGAGACACGTAACTAGCAGCAGAGACATTTAAAAATAAAATGCAGTGCAAACCACACCCAAACCATACACTCCCCTACATACATACTTCTTCAAGAGAGGAGTGTGAGGCAGAGATGATGGATGTTAGTCTTGTAAGTTAATGTGCTACTCAATGGAGTTAGGTGCTACGGGGATGAAGGCAGCTTAAGATCTTCTATAGACTATGAAAGAATAATTCTATCACTGCTAAAACATGTAACACCTTCTTACATGGGGCTCCAGACATCAGAAAGAAATTTTCAGCAAGGTCATAAAAAAGCTTCACATTAGGGGAGCTCAGATATGATGATTTAAAAAATCATGGTAAAAGCAGATTAAATAGGAAATCAAAGTAAAAATTGGCTATCATGATAAAAGCTGGGTAGAAAATAAGCCAAATTAATCTTCCTCAAATGCAGAAAGAAACAACCTAGCTGACATCAAGCACTTTATTAGAATAAGCCATCTTTCATTACTTAATGTAAGACAACTTACAATGTGTTTGTTGGTCCATCCCTTTTTTACTAATATTTATGTACTTAAGCCTGCAAGTTGGTTTTTTGGTGAGATAGTGATGCCTGGTACCAGTACATGCAGTGGGGAAAAATGAGACCAGCCACTCCCATTCACTACAGTAGCCAGTGAGAATACCACAGTGGTATTCAGATGGAATCCTTCTCTGATGCTTCTTGGAGAGGCTGTGTTGGAAATGGAGCAGAGAGATTTTGAATCAGTCAGATGAGGAAGAGGTAGAGGGAACTGAATCTAAACTTTTCACATGCCAGAAAAATCTTCTGGCCAGGGAACTGTGATATATACTGGGAGTATAAAAACAAAAGGACACACAAAATGGAAATGCCTGTGTAGTTTTTTTAACAGACTACATAAGCCTGCTCTCCACATTTTTTCCAAATTATTTGTTGATGCTGGGGTTCCCTTCTAGAGATGGTTGATTCTTGTTTGCTCTTCCAGACATTGAAGTCCTGCATATGGATCTGAGTCATGAAGTCAGAGCCCACGGAAGCCTCCCACTCCTCAGTGTCATACGCTCTTCTGGTTCTAGCCCTAGTCCTCTGGGAGTTCAAACATCCTTGTCAGTGCAAAACTCTTACATCTGTTTCAAATTACACAGGAAGATGATAATTTCATTAAATGCTTCAGTTAGATTTATAGAGAGTCCTAAATGCACTTTGTGACTGATACTGGACACTAATTCCTCTAGGTTTTGTTTGCACAAAAGCTCACACTGTTATTACTTCTCTGGTCAAAGGTTACACTTCCTGCTCTGTGTCAATGCAACCCGCACGTAGGTGTCTTCAGGTGTTAGTCAGATCACTTTTTCACATGAACTACCCTAGTGAGGATCTGCCTGTAAGAGTTAGCAAAGTACAGCTGCATCAAGAAGATGTGTTGGAGTCTTCCTAGTGTTTGAGACCAACTATATACTTTCATAATTTGAGAAATTGTTGGAGTCTTTTTAATGTACTTCTGTCAACTCATACAATCATTGTCATCAACCATCATACAGGTAGCCCATATAAAAAATTTCAGAAAATTGTGTAGCAATAATCACCATTAGTAAAATCTACAAAATAAGCAAAAAGACGTTTGTCCCCGATGAGTTTGTGTTGCATGGTACTGAATGCCTTCTGGTAAGGGAATAAGACCGTAAGTCTGCAGGAGAAATGATCTCTAGGCATGAGCATTAACATTCCATATTAACTCCACAATAATTACTTTTAAAGTAGCCACACAATCACTTGTCTTTTTCCCTTGATCTAGTTCTTTTCTTATTGTTCAGCTCTAAGAGTTCATTGCGACAGAAACCCAGGGTGTTTGAAATACCAGAGAGAAGATGGTCTGGAGCTGATCTACTTTTCTTAGACATCCATGTCATCTCAGTTCATGTGTCTGGGCTGAAATAATGTCCACTCTAAAGACCACTTGTGTCAGCTGGACTGTGCTCTCACTCAACCTTTACCTGGACCATCTTGAAAAAAACCGCATCTTTGTGTCCTGCCCTTTCTTCTGGTTCCCTGTCCAAGCTGGTACAGCATTCTTTGTAATGGGTTGTGAAGAATATTTCCTCCTTTTATCTACACACATTCTTACTGAGGCAAATAAGTCCCTTTGAAAAAATAATCAGTCATGACAAAATGTAGCTTTATGCGTAGGTGGTGGTAGTTCTCCCTTTCAATGAACTCTTTTTTGAAGTAACTAAACAAAGCTTTCTGGGACCATCCTTCCACTAGCCACCTTACATTCGTCATCCCCATTTTCATCATTGTTTCTTCAGATAAACCCTCCAATCTTACATGATTCCCCCGGGGCAAACTTTGAAGGTCAACTAATTTAGCAAAGTGAAGTTTAATTTGCTGAAGGAAGGTATTATTAATTTGTTCTGGTTCCTTTTGTTGATTTTTCAAGTTTTTTATACACAAGTCACAGGTGCATATGCAAAGGACCAGGGAATATTAGTTTCAGATATCTGACATATATATGTTGAAATGTACATGTTGAAATATAACATTCACTTGAGTTTTGGGAGGGGGTTTTGGGGTTTTTTTAAGTTCTATGTGTTTTGGTGAAGCTTTTGCTGATCCCAGGCATCATTGCTGGCATAAGCAGACAACAAACATCAGCTCCAACATTCATTCCTGATAAAGCAAACAGCAGCTTAAAAAAAGAGAGAACTTTATACAAAAATAACCTCAAAAATCATTATATTTTATAGAAAATGTATTTTGAGATTTAGCATTGTGAACTGAAGTCCTGATAAGACTTCAACTGACAAGCAGCCAATAAAGTCTTCCAGTACCTTACGATGTTGTATCTGATACAATCATTATACTTCCAAATGTGTGATTACTATCAAATTTACAGACAACAGATTATCCCAAAGAGTTGCCTCAGCTTTGCCTTAGGTATGCCTACAGGCTTGTTGTGGCAGAGCCCACTGATTGAACAAGGCCTTTGGTGGGTGACAATGAATCTGGGTTACAAGCAGAGTTGACGTGTAGAGATAGAGAGCACACTAAGTTATGGTGTAAGGTTTGTATTTTGCTTGGTCTCTGGGTCCGTGAGACTGTTTTTTCCCAGACAGCTGGCTCTTCAAAGCACAGATACAGTCTTTGCAGATACTCACTTGGGGCTTTATATGGCATCGCCCCCATGCTACTACTCTGTATTTAAAAACAGCCGGTGTATGAGACATTAGCTGGTTGATTATCCTTTGCTGTGCCCCCAAAGGGAGCAATGTGGATCTCTGCAGAACACAAGGGGTAGTGAGCAGGGCGGCTGCCCTGGCTGTGACCATGAGCTTTGTGTGCCTTCACAAGCAGCAGCAGCAGTAAGTCTCTATTCACTGTGTGGCTGCTGTGGAGGAAGTCAGGTCTCTTTTTAAGTTTTTCCAGTAACGATGCTGCCAGATTAATGCGCTTACTGATGCCTATCAGTAGCATATACATAGGATCCTAGGAGAGCTGGAGGTACAGTAACACTGATGCTCCCTCTGTCATGACTGTCATTGGCTATCATCTATGGAAAAATATGTAATGTTCATGATGTCAACTTCTAAAATCACAGTAACCATATTAAAATTCAGTGTTAATGATCTATAAGTACACCTTACAGACAAATAAAAATTTGATTTTAAAAAAATCGCATTACAGGGGTTTTTTGTGACTAAATTAATGAAGATACTCTATTGCTTGAAGGGAAGACATGAAAACCTTGTTTGGTTTCATCGATGTGAGTATGGGTGAGAAACCTGCAAATAGTGACAGCTAACAGAAAAGTCAAAAAGTCTGTGTTGAGAGAGAAGTGGGACTTCCAAACATTCAAGATCATATGTAAAGTTGTGTGCATTTGATACTGAAGAATTCAAAAAAGAAAACCTTATTTACAGGAAGAAATAGAATATGATACAGCTGGACCTGATTCCTGCTCAGAAATTCCATAGGAAGTAGGCAACAAATGTTCTGCTGCAAGAGGAATATTTGGGGCTTACCACAAATAGTAAATGACATCAGTGCTTTCAGTGCTGACAGAAGTGCCAGTTGCACTGAGTTGTATTTGCACGCCTCATGCTCGTCATGGTATATAATTACACAGATGTTTTATAAAAAAATAAAAAAAAAAGAAGTTGTTTCTTTGAAGTCACCTTTTTGACTATGTTTTCAGAATCACAAACTTGCCATAAAACAGGAACGGTCTTGAAGTGAAAAGTGAATATGGCTAAGAATTTTTGCCTCAATGCTTTGACTGTCTACTTGAGTCATATTTAATTCTGCCTTAATGTGACACAGCAAGAGGTCAAGATTTTCAGGGCTGAGTCTTACAGCTAACTAAACACAGCTAACTGTAGCAATTCATTAATAGTTGTTTTTAAACCTTTTCTGCCAATCATTTTTGCCATGAAACAGTTTGACATCGCTGTGTTTTATGTCAATTTAAGTGATTTTTATCTCTGATGGGTTCATAAAATTGCCCACATGAGCTTTTAAGCAAACATTCAGACAAAGTTCATTTGTTTGGTGGTGTTTTTTTCCTAGATTTCTCCCCTAGTTCATATAAGCTGTTGTACTGTCCTTGCCACTGTATCTGAGAACCACCCAAAAGTGCGTCAAACAACATGACTGACATTTCACATGTGGTTTGTACTTTCTTCAGTCCTCTCCTTGGAGGGGAAATTGCATGAATAATGGAATATTTTGCTTTGTCGGAGGTTTATTGTGTAATTGTATTTGGGGGGGAGCGGTTATGTCTATGACATGTTTATTTGAAAATTGAAGAATTATGTCTTGTGCTTAGAGCGGTTGGTTATATTTGTGCTGATGCTTGTGACTACAGCATCTCGTTCTTGGCTGACTCTTGAAGTGTTGGGTTCTTGAAATGCGAACACCGTCCACTTAAAGACATGGCCTAGTGTCTGAAACTTCACTAGCTATCCTCTCAGAGTCAGGGTAGGAGATAGAGGATTGGGTTTGATGTGCCTATAATAGCACAGCTTGGGTTATTACCAATGTCTCCTTTCTCATAAACATTAAGATATTGTGGTATCTTCCTTTGGTTCTTAACATTGTGTCTGCTTGGTATGTCAGCTCTCTGTTCCATATTCTACAAACACCTTGTAAGCTTCTTTTGTAGAAATGTATTGATTTTAAAATTGCTCTCTTGACTTCTTTATCATTGTCCATTTTTATTTAATTGATTTTCTTTCTACATAAGCTTCTGGAGACTCTGTGAAGTAAAAGGAGGGGGAAAAGGCAAACAACAACCAACAGCTGATTTCTTACTTCTGGTTAAAGATCCCATGGCATTTCTCAAGGATCAGCTGACAGTGCTAATTTTCCAATCAAATCGTGTTTGATTAATAATGATTTTATACCCTGTAGCTGAATTATGACTGGATCTATGGCATCGGTATTCTCTTGTGTTGTGTCTGTATGGCATATTGTATGCTGCTGCTAGGCATTGCTCAAATATTTTATTTCTGTCCTTTCAGGGAGTTTTTAAGCCAGGCAGAGTGGCTCGTATGCCCATGATTGAGTGTACAACACCCACACAGCATTCGCACTCATACATAGTTAGTAGTCAGTAGTAAAAGCACTTTGCTGCTAAATAAATTGAAAATAGTATGAATATAATAAATGTCCAAACAGGATTGATTCTCTGTATTTTATAGCATCTGCTATTGCTCTCTGTTTTCAAGCTACTAATATGTTCAAGTCTACATAATATTGTTATTTACAGACACAATACTGGATTTTGTCTGAGTGCCAATATTGACTTGTTTTGTTTGGTATTAAGTTTTGGCAGAGACTAACCATATGTGAGCAATATTTTGCAGCCTACATTTCTAATGTGTATGTTAGTTATTTTCAGTCCCTTGTGTCTATTTTCTGTCAACTGAAAAAAAAGGTTCATCTTTTCCTTGAATTTAGTAAAAACTACTGAAGCTCATCATCAAAGGTCAAATGTAGGTGTTAGAAGGACAGTAGGGACTTTAAAATTATGAAAATATACTAACCTAACTCTGTAGTCCCTTTCTGATTTCTGTTACATTAGAGGAGCATAACATGCCATTATTCTGTATTTACTCTTTCCATCCAGTTCATTTACAAACATAAGGCACAAGAAATCAGTGATTAGTGTACATAGGTATGGAAAGACATGCTACCTGTTAATGTAATGAAGCAGCATAATTCATTCTTTGCTGTCGACATTATGTAGAGGGAAGCAAATGTGCATTAATCATGCAGAAAGCAGGAAATTGAGATGTATGGAAGGGAAGAGTGATACGATACATGAACCCATCCCCCCAGCCTCACAGAGCTGGCAACAGGTCCATTTTTGAATAATGTGTATTTTGACAGACATGGCATTTGACAGACAGGGCTGACCAGAAGGGATGTAAGGAAGCAGCTAGTTATTAGCATGAAAAGGTGGGAATAAAGCATTATTACATCTAATGCAAAATAATCCCAACCCAGTTAGGATCTGCTAACGTGGAGGTGCTGACTGACAGGTTTCAGAGAGCAGCCATCCGTGGGGAATCGTCACCGACCACCGACGTTTCTGGTGAGTGGCATGTCGCGCTCAGGTTGCTACCAAGGCTAACACTGTTCGGCATAGCTTGGTCCCAGTTTCCCAACAGCCCTGCTGTGCACAATTCCTGCTGGGAGAGAACGGGCAGGGAAAGGCGGAGGGCATCACCTGTACCTTCAGAGCAGTGCGGGTCGCAGGGTTGTAGCCTGCTCGCTGTCTCAGGTGAAGCTGTTGGCAGTTTGTCCTGTGGCAGAAGCAAAGTTCAGCCTGCAGGGTGCTGCCTATGCAATGAGCAAAGGTGCAAGCTCGACAGCCTGCTGGGCCAAGGGCAGCCAGGGGGTAAAACTCATGCTGAGAGCAGAGCAGCACAGAGAGCTCCCGGCTCCTCCGCACGTCATGCGTGATGTGTACCCATGCTTCACGCGTCCACGTGGCTCACAGGGGGAGACAAACTCATTCAAAATCCGCTGTGCCAAGCAGAGCAGCACGTGCACATTTCTCACTAAAACTCTGGCTTCTGGGGTGTAGGACCAGCTTGGCACTAGCTGTGCCAAGGCAAGCAAGACAAAACCCTGGAGCCTGCTCAGCTGGTCCCTTCAGAGCCGTATCTTGGCATCCTTCTTCTTCCACCCTTTCCCCAAGGCACAGCATCAAGGCAAGAGAGGCAGTGTCTGGGCATCACTTCCCTGCTGCACTCCAGGCTCGTTCAAGAAGGGGTGTCACATCCCAGAGAACTTTAGTGCTGCTTTGACAGACCTGAACTCTTAATTCCCGAGGTTTTTTGCAGGGCTGCAGTCCCTTCACCATACACTGTTTTGCAGAGGGAAAACAGGAGCTGAGAAAGAGCTGGTCCACATCCTGGTACAGCTTCATTTTAACCCCTCTTCTTAGTGGTGCAGGTTGGTGGAGGTGGGGCATGAGAGTGAAAATCATGCCTTTTGCAATCACAGTACTAGTTTGTGGGCTCTGTTACTCTGCGCTGGCCAAGGCAGGGGTTGCTGAAGGGGCCCACCACAAGCTTCTGCTTGATTAAATTTTAATTCACAAAAATGCTGCATATGACATTCATATACACTTTTATATACATTTATACATACTTTGAATTGAATAAGGTCATAACAATTATGAAGATTAAACATAAAAGAAAAATCACAGAAAAGGAAACTCCAGCTAATATTCACCAGTCTAGCATGCTCAGTGTTACTTTTTTAGCTGCTACCTATTCTTCTACTAGTTGTCTCTTAAGGAAAGTTAAAATAATTTTTCCTTATTATGAGTCTCATAAAAAAGATCACTGTTTATTTCATTGCTGGTTTATTTCTTTTTCTCCTCTCAGCTGTGATTTTTTTATACCTGTCTTGATTTAGATTTCGTTTGTAGGAATTTATTTTGCTTTTCTATTTCCCCAAATTCCAAAGTGCTTCATACTTAAAAGAAATCAAATAGATCTTTCCAAGGTGAAAGGTATTTATCTTTCCTAAGTAGTCTCATACTCAGGCAAATCACATATAATAAAAATAAATCCATATGGAGAAAAGTGGTGCTTATTAAATCATAGGCATAAGCGTTGGATAACTCTAAGCCCTTGTGCTCGCTATAGGTAACAGATTTTTACATTTAGCTTGTTATTGTTTTGTGGCTGTTAACTATGGTTCAGTTAATGGCACACAGGACTAGGCTTTGTTGCTTTTCCTTGATTTTGATCGTTGTGCTTTTCTCTCTCATTTCCCATTTTCCCCATAGATTCCCTCACATCAGGACAAAATCTGCAGGTCTGTAATGCTTTGCTAGAGAAAAATTATTTTTCAAGAGCCCCTGGATGATATTTCCAGTCACTTTTTTGCCACATCATTTTGCCTCCGGCTGCCAGAAGAAATTTGAAATGCATCATAGTCACTACTCAAACTGATAACATGTGAAAAGTCCAGAAGAAATTGTTTATACAATTTCTGACACAGTATGTCTTGTAATGCTGCTCTGTGTCATGTTCCATAGTTTTATGTCCTAATCTGACATTATGAGATTACATAATGCATTCAATCTTTAAACAAGTATTCCTTTGAAATGTTTGACAGAGTTATGGCACTTCAGATATTATTTCTTATTATGGACAGATAGGTCAAATCTGCAAACAATTTAATGGCCATACATTGCTACCCTTGTCAAATCAATCCTCCTAGCAAGTGTGCTATCAGCACTAGGAACATTTAGAAGCCTAATCCTTCAAGGTGCTAAACACACCAGTAATCTAAACTCCAAGTGGAGCTGAAGGCTCTCAGCACCTCACTGAAAGAAGGGCTCAAATTAACCTACTTTTATTGTAATCCTGAATGCATGGACTTCCTGCGCACATGTTAGGATTCAAACTGCCCTTCAGATTTACTTCATTGAAACCCGAGAAGAAGCTATGCAACGGTGGCCTAAAATGGCTCCATATGCTTCTTGGTTCCAGTACGTGCTGAGAATTTCTTTTTTTCTTTCTCTCAGCTGAGAACGCTGCTCTCAATTCTGCTGAGCTTCAGGGGAATGTGGTATTCTCGTTAACACTTTAACCCTGATCCCAAATAAATTACCTAGTGCCACCATTTACCTTAGCAGCAGCAGGCAAATTGAAAGGATTTGATGTGTCAGAAGGAGACCAAACTTGACCTCTGAATCTGAGGAAAGAAGTATTTCCCTGTTAAAAGAGTTCGAGAACAGTGCCTAAAATGCACACAGCCTTGTGGAGCAAACGCTGATATGATTAATCCTCAAACAAGCCGCCCAAAGAAGGCTTGACAGATCTGATGGCTTCCTTTGCTGGAGCACTGACCTTGTGCATGTGTACCTTAGCTGAAGTTCTATCTGTACTGGGCATCATTGGTCTCTCATTTTATCTGCCTTGCTATGTATTTCAAGGGGAATTCCTCTCTGACTCACCTGGACAAAAGTCCTACTGTAGGAAAGAAAGATTGCACCAAGAGGCAGATGTTGGACCTGTAAGATTTCCGGGACACTTCTATTTTTTCGAAGCTACCATGGAAAGACCAGCTTTCATTTCAGGAAACCAAAATGCCCGCCAGTTTCATCCCTTCTCCCTGAATATGTGTCACAACTTCCATCTTCTCATGTGCTGTGAAAGTCACGAGGCACTTCCCTCAGCCAGGGAAGCACACCAAGGGATCAGCCAATACAAACGGCTGCAGATGTCACCACATGTCACCAGACCCAGCGCACGTGTCCAGCCTCCATCTCCCCATTGCTTAACCAACATCCTTTGGCCATGTTTCTCTGTGAAGCATTTCAGATATGCAACGCAGAGCTGAGGGAGAAGGATCAGGGTCATGACCCAGAAGTCTGGGAGGGAATGTGTGTGCCTGGGAGGCACTGGGCGGTGCAGCGTGTTCCCTCCAGCCTCATGCAGGTGCACTGAATAAATCAGCCCTGGATTGCTTTAAAGTATGCAGGAAATTTTTTTGTAGCCAAGGGAGCATGTAGTAAGGGTGTCTGGGAATGAAAAGAGAGTCAGCACCAGCTCTGTATCATCATGAAAATGAACAGTCTACATCAGGGAATATACATGATATTGTAGGGTGATTGTAGGGACACTCAGGTGGTCTTGGAGTACCAGCTGAAAGAGAGAGATGGTCAAAAGGCAGCTCTGGAATTGGACCCTGCTCTTAAGCCAGAGTTAATAGGAACAAGAGCTCTGAATATGCTGACTGCAAATGATTGTTTCTGACTACGCAGAGCCCTGCTGTGAAGAGCCCTGAAGCCATGACATATAAAAAAGGGGAAAAAAAGACTTAAATTGGCAAAGAGAAAATAAATTCCATGTCCTAATGCTGACAGTTTAGATATGTGGGGTTTGGGGTTTTTTTCACAGAAGCCAATAAAATAAATGCTGTAAATAAAGAGTTTTAAATATTTCTTCACTGTAACATGTTGTTCTCACTTGCCAGGAAGTCATTTGTGTTCATGGAAAAACCAAAACAAAATGCACTTATTCCAATAGATTATTTGAATATTCCAATTAAAAAAAAATATTTTTGTAATACCAGATTAGTGGTGAAGTAGCATTTAGCTATAATACTACACTGGTTGAGTAGTAATGTCAAAGTTAATTTTACCATTTAACAAGAATGAATCATCACAGTGAAAAATACCTTCACATATTTTCAATTGCTCCCAATATATTTATCTCTTTCTTTTAAAGAGACCTTAGTGTGTTTTCTTGTTGTTCCAGTTCATTGCAGCAGTATGAACTCCTCTGAGTCTGTGTACAAATATATATGTACACACATAGTATCTTTAAGCTGATTTGAAAAACTTTGTCTTATGAATAAATGCCTCAGAAGTGCTTGGTAAGTCTCAGTAAAGGCATGCTATAAAAACAGAGGAGGCTACTTATTAAGTATTTCCTCATTTGTTAAATAATTCTGGGTTCTTTTAGGAAGAAGGGACACTTCATAAATGAGTGTAGTGAAATTAGAGTGTCTTGATAATGTTTTTAACACACAAAGATATATCACCTTCTTTCTGCTTTTCTCATATAGGTGTTGGAATGGTTAAAATCACTTCAGATTTTTAATTATGACAGTATAGTTTGAACTGCTTATAGTTCTCTAAAATCTTAATTGGAACAGCTGAGATTTGCTGCGGCTCAAAATTATTTACTAAATAAAAATGTTTAACCATTTCTGATGACAAGATGAGAGAAAAATAGGTCGGTTTGCTCCTGTTAAAAAACACTGAAGACACGTTGAAAAAGTTTTCTGTGCATTGTAGCAGGGAAACTGTGAGCATATTTGTTCTGCTATTCTGCTACTGTGTCTGTTTCTGTTGTTGTGAAAAAAAGTCTATCCCACTCAGCAAAGCGTCCAACAAAAGCAGGGTTAAAACAAACTCCAAATAAACGAGTAAAAAAAAAATGGGGTTTTACCAGTAAACCAGTTTATTTGAGCTTGGAGACAGTGCTGTGTAGTATTGCAATCCCTGCAGATGCCCCTCCACTAGTCAGTCACAGAGCCTGGCAAAAAAGTCATCTCCAGGACACAAGTGAGGATCTCCTGCACAGTGGCCATGGGACTCAGACCATGTGGTGCAGCTGAGTTTTATACAAGCTGTAAAGTATTTAGAAAAATGTATGTTTTAATGAACAGTTTTGTTGCAATAATTTGGGGGGTTTTAATAATTTCCATTCTCCTAACTCAAAATGTTTGTGTATAGGTATCATCTTCAACTAGCAGAGCACTATAGCCTATGCCTAATGTTGAGAGTTGTTTAACTTCCATGGAACTTAAGGGTAATTTTTAAAATGGTATTTTGAATGTTTCACCAAATTTCTAAAGATCTGTGCCGCTGTCCTTGTTAAGTTCACTTGCATTAAGTTAAGTTAAGTTCACTTGCATTCCAGTAAATGTAAATAAAACAATTGCTTTAACATTATATGTACCGGTGCCATTTCTGCAATTGTCCATTAACAGCAAAATGTAACCCATGGGCTTGAAAACCTGCCTGGGAGTTGAGATTCTCTACAAGTTTCATGGCCAAACTATCTAATCAGTTTGGCCGTACAAATCACTGAGTACTAAGCCTGTGATGCCTATGATGACTCTAAGTGAGAAACAATTTAGTAAGTAAATGCTTTTGCACCCACATATAACTAGAAATACCACTTCACAAATATATTCAGTAGAACTGAGCCATGTGATTAAACTTTATCTTTCCTTTTTCTTTGCATGATCTCCTGGTTTAAATATTTAAATGCCTGCTAACAGTTTCATACAGGTTATCTTGATCACACAGAAATAGAACATTATTTAGTTCCTTGTGTACTTATCTGTATCAGCTCTCACATATCCATTTACAAAGGCAATTATTGTCTGAACTCCTGAAAACAAGATCTCAGTGAGGAGTTTCTTTTGATGGCTAAGTAGCCGTGTTTCTTTGTGGGGAAATGTGGAAGTGTATGTATACTCTAGGGAGAATTTCCTAAGAGATCATGACCAAGGAGTTTGCATTCTAAATTTCCTGATAGCTGAAGTAGAGAAGGACCAACAGAGAGTCACAGATTCAGAACTGCTGGCAGGAGATGGCCACAGGGGTCAGGAATCAGAAACCAGGATCAGGCTTGCTTGTAATATTTCTTGACTTAGTTTTGTCTTTTCTGAGACTTTTCTTCACTTACTAGTAGAGATCTCTCAAAAGCTGAAAAGTTTGCCACAAAAGCAAACCAAGAGAGAGATGATGTGAAACACATAGAGCAGATTCTCATCTGGAGTTAATTCCATTTAGTTAGAAGTCTATTGTGATCCTGAATTGCTTAGAAATGTAAGCATTACATTCAAATGGGATGTTGGAAGCAGGTTGTTGCTTGCAAGTTTGTTCCAGCCTGCAAGCCTGCTACAGCTTGTAAATTTAATTTTAGCTCTGGAACTTGCTCCGTTTTTGTAAGGTTGCTGAAAACCTGAAAGAAGCCAGTTTTCTTACACACACTAAGAATAGCATGACAGTGTTTTCTCAAGAATTAATACCCCCTAAACAGTGTCCCCCAACACCAAGGGCTTGAACCAGGTTTTCACACCTGTCAAACACATCCTGGACCATTGCTATGTGATAGCAATTACTCCCCACTACTTTTCTCCCAGCTTCTACAAAGATTTAATTAGTGAGTTTTTTCCAGCCCCAGAAACCAGGAGACACAAAAGACCAGGCGCCAAATTTGCTTGACGCAGCATTTCATACTGTATCTTTGCTTTGCTTTGTCTCTGCTGCCTGCATTGCAAATGGAAAAAAAAAAGTTTTAAAAGTTAGAGTAGTGCTGGTTTAATAGCCTGCTCCTTGCAAGTATTTGTGTTTGAGCTTATTGAACACTCATTATGTATCGGATACTCCGCCTTGTAAAATTGATCCAGGAAAGGCTCACCACATCAGCTGGGCTCCTGCCGTGCTGGTTGTGTGTTGAGGAGTGCATTGCTTTTGCCTCCACACTCCAGCAGATAGCACAGAAATAACTCCCTGAAGCAGCCTGCTAGCAAGGGCACAAGAACAGTTCTTTCCTGGCCGTTAATGCAGACATCATGCAGTCAGTCAAATGAATCTTGCCTCCTTTGCTGTCCTCTCCGCTCCCTTGAAAGTGACCTTGACTCAGTAGCACGTGTGGGTGATATCCCACAAACAGGCTCATTTTCCCAACAGGCATATATCACAGAATTGTTTAGGATGGAAAGGATCTTAAAGATCAGCTAGTTCCAAACCCCCTGCCATGGGCAGGGACATCTTTCACCAGACCAGGTTGCTCAGAACGCCATCCAACATGGTCTTGAGCACTTCCAGGAATGGGGCATCACAGCTTCTCTGGGCAACTTGTTCCAGTGCCTCACCACCCTCATATCACATGGTCATCACTGCCTGGCACCAACAGATGGCTGTCTATAAACGGAGAACCTTTGACATGAAGGCAGCAGGCATGGGAATGCCCCATGAGACACAAACATAACTATTGCAACCCTCCTCTCAGAGGCTGTCCCACACAGCCTGTCTGCGTTTTCATGTGACTTCCCAGCCCTAATTCTGATCACATGTCAGAGCTGCGAGTGGTACAGAGGCCTTGAAAGAGCCCTTTGAAAATGGCTGTGTAGGCAGTCTCATCTCAGCACGAAGCCTAACTGCTCCGGAGCAATGTGCATTTTAAGGAGAAACAGCTTTAGCAGCCCATCAACTCTCTTGTTTGTTACTGCTGCATAGTTTATGTCACCACTATATTGCAACATGAATACTCTATATTACAAAATTAATATTGGAAATATCTCCTCTGCATTTTATGGACTTTATTTGTGCTTTGTTTTCCTATGATTGTCTTATTTTTGCCTCTGGAGAATAAATAGTATTATTATCAAGGGCAAACAAGCCTGGAATTAATCTGATTTAATCTTTAATTGTTACTTATGATGGTTTGTACATTACGTACCAGCATTGCTGAATGCTGTTTTACAAGCTAGAACAGAATGATGCACAGTAAGCCGGGACACTGGGATTACTCTGAGACCTCCTCAGTGAGATTTTTCAGCAGTAGCAGCAGCCATTGCGTGTTGGGAGGTTTAGTTTAAATTGCTGTTGCTTTAATCAAGGGAGGAGGCACAACACTTGAACAGGAAGCTGAAAAAATAATAAAAATCTTAAAGCTGAGCTGAGAGCACCAAACGGGATAATTTTGTGGTGAGCACAGCTCAGGACTCCCAGCCTTCCTCTTTGGGCAGATAACCTTGTTATCCGGAAGGTTACACAGAGCAACAGCTAGGAAAAGGAGTGAAAGGGGAGCTGAAAGAAGATTTTACAGCACACATGTTTAGAATCATCTCTGTGAAGGCAATGGAGTCTTTCTGTGGCTTCTTTTGAAAGCTGGTAGGGTTGGCTTTCCCCTTGAGTGTACCTGGCTGCCTCGCTTGCAGAAATCCTGAACAATAAAGATGAAATTTTGGGCTCTCTGAAGTTCACAGACAAACTGTAGTTGGCATCAGTGAGAGGGAGGGAGTGAGGCTCAGATTTTCTCCTAGTCTTTACTTTCTGCCTGCTGTGGTAGCAGGGGAATGGATATGCCTGTGTCAAACATCCTGCTTTGCAAATCTGCTTGGAATGCTGGGGGTGACCTGAAGAAGTTGAGTACAGGACTGTGAGCGATCCATTCCTAACAGTGCCGTGATTGTGCACAAGTGAAACAGGGATGTCTTCATGTAGATAAGTGGACACATCTTTTGAGAACATTTCCAGACTTCCTGGTTCATGTTAGCACTGTGTAGAAATCAAAATCAACAGCAGGGCAGCACCATTCTGTTAAAGACAGGCTGGCAGGCTCTGGGATAGTGCTGTCCCCAGCAGGGTTAGGCTGTCTGCCTTGCTCCAGGTTGGGGAGAGAGCTAGAGCTGCATCTTCAGGTCTAGCAGGCTTGAAAGACTTGATTTCTACTCACTTAGAAGGAAAAATTACTTTTAAATTTCTTTTTTCTCTTTCTTTTTCTTAACTTGAAAAGTGATTATAATAATGGAGCTAAAGGGTGACTAAACACTGAATGCAAATTGTTTAATTTAAAATAGGGCTTATAACTCCCAGCAAATTCCAGGCAAATTGTTCTGAAAAGCTCCTTATTGCTTATTATTGCCCATATTTGAAACTTAGTTTACATAAATATCATGGGGTATTGCTAAATAATTACACAACAGGATAATCTATTCTTCTTATATAAGATTACAATAATTTTAAAAATCTACCCATGAAGTAGTTCAGGAAAAACTATTCTTCATCAGCTATTTTGGGTCAACTCGATGCATAGTCTATTAGAGGTATTACTTCTGGTGCAGAGTAATGAATCATATTTGCAGACAGGAAGTCACTTGTGTAATTGTCATTAAATATAACTAATATAGGGCTATTTAAAGAATTTCAGGATTGTCTGATGTTCTGGAAGACACTGTTTCTCTGGAGAGAATGGGGAGAAGCCCCATACTTCTGCAGCTCTCAGTAGTTTAAGATGGAAGAAAGGGCGCCATGAGGATTTGTGCAGGATATTGTCGCACTTTTGCAATTCCTATATAAAATTAAGAGGGCGTCTTAATTTGGAAAATTGACTTGTAAGCAGGATATAAAAGAATAGCAGAATTCCACTGCATGTTAAAGCCTAGATTATTGATTTTGAAACCATTCTCTTTGATTATTTATTCTGAGTTCTGTGTTAACACAGGACTAAACCCCATATTGCAAAGCAAAGCAGAGGCTCTGAAAATACTGATTGTTGCAGACAAATTCCCCGGCGCTTTATTTGACAAAAAGATGGATTAGAACAAACTCCAGAGTGTTATTATTGCCACCTACATGAAAGATTGTTTCTTTTATTTGTATTAATTACTGATTAGTGCTTTCTGTATCTTCAGCTCTTTCAGATGTTTTGAATGAGATGTATTGCTTTCCATAGTTTCTTATCTAAAGGGAACCCTGACAGAAAACTGGTATCTAGCTGCTGTGCACAAGGAAGTCATTGATGTACTCAGATGCTGTTCTTCGGGGAAAACCCTGGGTGAGAGTCTTGGAGAGGTAAAAGTAAGTTCACAGATAATACTACAGACATCGAATTTTCCATCCAACAAAAATGTTTTGAGTACATATACTATTTTAAATTGAAGCACAGAAGTAAAAAGGAGCTGAGTGTTGGGGGCTCCGTGGGTGTGTGGTGCTTGGGGAGCAGCCCAGCAGTCACAGGGGGCCCCGCTGTAGGAGAGTGGGGCAGCCCCTTGGCAGCCCAAACCACTCCTTCGGGCAAGCTGACACTGCCTGCCTGCGGTAACGCTTGGGGGCTTTTAGTTACTCAGAAAGAAACACAATGGAGCGGCTCCTAACCCAGTGAATTCACATGCTAACTGGGACAGAGATATGTGGGAGATGTCCCAGCCAAAGGCTTCACAGACATGGCTGTGTGGTTTCTGACTGCCCAGCCAAACATTACAGGTGAGAAAGCAGCCCTTGGGCTTGCCGCTGCTCGCAGTCGTTATGGCCTGGTGGTTTCAGTGGTCTCAGTTGAGAAGAAGAGCCTTCTCATACAAATCCCCTGGATCTCACTGCTCAGAAGGAGCAAAGGCCTTTTTCTCTGCCTGGGAAAAGGCACTAGAAGAAGCAGCAGTTACATAAGTAGGTGAAGGAGTTATGCTTAAGAACATTAAAAAGTTACTGAAACCACAAAAATCCCAGGCAGGTTGCCAAGAGTTAGGGCTGCAGGTTCAGCATCCTATCCAAGAGTCAAATAAAAAATAGATAGATAGATAGATAGATAGATAGATAGATAGATAGATAGATAGATAGATAGATAGATAGATAGATAGATAGATAAACAGGCTTCCTGAAGTTCAGGGGTCTGGCTTTCATACATTTCGTGCATAAAAATGATCACACCATCATGGATGATAGGAAGTGAGGCAGTTATTTAAGATATCGATTAATATAAGACCAATATTTTGTCAGGTGACTGCATGAAATTCTGGTTAGCCTTTCATGGGCCAGGTTATTTTAAAAAGGGTAGTTTTAAAATAGCTTGTTGTACGTCATCGGCTGATCTGTCATTTTCCATAATTCATGAGCGCTGGGGCAAGATTAGACAATGGAGTCTTGAGTGAGAATTCATTAATTTCCTCCATGGTTTTAGAAATGTCAGAGGTGTAAAGCTGAGAATAATAAAAGTCAAACTCCTTAGATATATCTACTGTGCTAGGAAGAATATTACTCTGAGCATCTCTGATAGTATACAGTGTCTTAGTGTGCATGTGTCTTTAATTGGTATGCAAGGAGTTTATCTGCTTTACTGCCTGCACTTATCAGAAAAGATATAAAATGGGATGGTGATAATGGCTGCCTTCAAAGAAAAAGATATGTTCTTTCAAGGGTGTAAGTGCAATAAATCTTTCTGGTTTAAGGGCTCACTGGAAGCAGAAAGATTCCGTTCTGCTGACAACTGAATGTGGGGAATTTTCCCAGGGGAAAACAAATCACATTTCTCTATTCAAAATATAGTAAAAAGTCAGTGAAATGTGATACTCCAGAATGTATATTACAGTATTTCCTACTGACTCCTTTACCAATTAAGCACATTTACAGAGTAATACATTTCTCAAATGGTTAATAGAAGGTGTCTGGCACTGAATACATTTAGAATACACTTGTGAATTCCCACAGTAATCTGTGGTTCAAATTTGAAAAACAAAAGACAAAAAATAAGTGGTCAACTTTAGGTCTTTGCTTAAACTATACCACAGGAATTAATTTGTCTGGAATAAAAGAGACAATGCTGAGTTCATTGCTATTCCAGAACCATTCTACACATCTATGGAAAGCAGAGTTAATACTACAGGTACCTGCTGGGTCTTGAGGGGATCTTTTGTGAGTTGAAAATCATTTTATTTACTTTAGAAAAGCCCACATTATTCATAAGAATCAAATGTTGTGCCTGACTGTTATAGAGAAACAAAACAGACAAGGGTGTTTTAAATTAATCTGTCAGTATGGTGCTTTCCAGTGCTCACTTTGTTCATGCAGCCAGCAAGTGATGTTAGCATGAATTTAAATAATTCCTCTTGCCTTGAATAATGACTATAAAAGTTGAGTAATGGTATCTAGAAAATATCCTAACTTTTGAGGAGCTGCCTCTTATCTAGGTCTGTTTGTCTCTTCCCATCTCCCCCTGCTCCTAATTGCAGGGAGGCGCTCCACACAGCATATAACTAAACATAATACAATTTGATTTGTGTTGCAGTGTTCTCCAAAGAACAAATCTCTAAAATTACAACATGTGAAAGCTTAACACAATGATATAAAATGGCAGTGGCATGGTTCATATCTTAAACTGACAGACTGATGGTGATTATTGCAAGGACAATGCCCTGCATATGTCAAACGATTTGCAAATAATTTATGTCACCTTATCCTCCATTATTGTTTTTGCAGAGGACATAAACTGTGTCACTAATATTAAACTGTTGGCAAAAAAAAGCCTACCTCAGCTCTTTCCTAGCTGAGAATGCAAAGACATCTGCGCAGAGACAAACATGCATATGGCCATCATTTGTCCAACATCTTACACATTGTGAAGGTTTTTTACTTGAAATGCCAACCTATGTGGCAGATGATGTATGTGTTTCTTCAGTCCTGTGATTACCAGCACAGAGCTGCTCTGCAGTGCTCTTCACCTCATCAGTTCCACAAGCTGCACTCCAAGGTGTGTGAAACATTTGCAGGGAGATGGCATCTGACATGCAGCAAGGCAAAAGCATTCTGGTGTGAATATTTGACTCCAGATTTTGTTCAAATCAGGGTCAGATTCTGACCTGGAGAAATTAGTGTGGGTAGAGATTTAGCACTACAAAATAGCAATTTGAAAACTGGAATGAATATATTTTAAAGATGGGGAAGCAGAGGAAAGTGGTGCTGTCTCCTGGGTGTCTCCCAAGGGGCTGTAAAGGAGAGGGAAGGGGAAGGGCTTTATAAATGACCTGGGCTTTATTCTTTCGGAAATAAGCAGAGGACAAGGCTGTCCTAATCACTTCTGTTTGTTAAGTTGCATCATCTCAACTGCCGAGTTCTTTGTTTAGGTTTTGATGGTTCATTTATTACTAGCAAGAAATGCCTTTGAAGGGTGATTTTCAGAGGCTGTTGTGGTTAAAAAAGCAGCAAAGAGTGCAGTGTGGTGGTTGGAGCACGGAGCTGGGAAACCAGCCTCCAGCCTCCTGCTCTACATTTTGCCCTGCTCACATTTGGGACAAATTACTTGCAACTGCTGTGGCTTGACTTACTCTTCTGTCAGGCAGGTTTTTCTGTCTGACTCATCCACTTGGTTAAGTTTGCCAAGTATTTTGTAATCTTCAGCTAGAAATCACTCGTTCAATTGCAGATCAGTGACATTTCAAACGAGATGCATCAAACAACTTTTGCTGGCGTCAGAGCAAGGGATGGCTCCAAATCACTGCAGCCAGGAGGACAACACATGACCAACTCACTGAGCTAAGGACTGAAAGGGAACTTCATTCTCTTACTGCTACTAGTTTTTCCCTTTTTGGAAGCCTCATTTAAGTGTTTTGCACTTTTAAACCCCTAAGGGGTAAAGAATCTGCTCCTTGCCCTTCCGTGCTTTTCTCATCCTGCTTCTCAATAAATCACAGTTTATGACTACATTGATATTTTTTTAGTATAATACAAAAATACCAAAGAAATTTGAGAGAAATGTATTATCTGTATGAGTTTTAATCGTACTTTACATTTGTCCAATGTTGAATTTTGTCAAGCTTCCAAAAAAAAAAACAGTTAACACCAATTACCGTCTTACTGGAATTGTTTGTGATTACTGAGTTAGAAAAGCAAATTTTAGGCATCTTACTTTATGGAAACACAATGTTTCCTGTGGCAGTAGCTGTGGGACTCCCTATGGATACACGGAGCAGAAGGACATAAGCTTGCAGGATGACTCTCTTTGCCTAAACAAATCCTAGAAAGCGTGCCTGTTACTCCAGTCACGCTAAAGTGATTTTACTGGCACAAGGAATCTCTTTCGAAGCAGAGAGAGGAATAAAGTCCACAGGTGTGAAAACCCTTCCCAGAGTGGGCCCCTTCCTTTTCTCAGTGCAGGAAGATCCTGACGCATCAGAAAATGCAGGAAAATCACAAAAGGGCATCAGGGAGAAGGGGCAGCAGGAGGGGCCCCAGGAAGATGCACTGAACCAAATGAAAGCGACTCCATAGAAACAGGTCTGCAGGAGCTGTCCTGTGTGCGTCAAAAGCATTTCCATCAGATGACGGGCAGCCTTTTCCACAGCAGTGGTTTTAGGCTTTGCCTCAAGTGTGCTTTGGCGAAACAGCAAGACTTTGCACTCCCACTTGCATGTAACACACAAGTCATGGCCAGGTCTGTGGTGTTTACACACACATGCAGAAACCTACCTGCCTTTTACAAAATGTTGTAACCTGGAAATGTGCTGGAAAAACATTTACTTAAAGTAGATAAAAACATACCCTTCCCATAATGCCCCCAAACTAACTGATCTTCATCAACTGGTTCCTTAAACATGCCACAACACAGACTTAAAGCTGTAAATGAAAGAGATCATGGTGATAGTCAGTAATCTCAGCTATACACTTCTTAGCTAGGAGGCATCATAGATCAAGGAGCTATGCACTTCTGAGGGAAGGAGCTGGTAAAAACTGCAGAGGAATTTTAGGGAGGAATTTACAGGAATTAGAAACAGCAGTGGACCTAAAGGGAAGTTTTCATTGTCTTCACAAGAAAAGAAAGTGGCCAGCTCTTAATCTAACAGTCCAAGTGATAACATCTGAGAGATGAAGGGTAATTTGCACAAGACAATCTTGGGCAATAATCCTGTGCATTGATGACAAAACTGTTATCTCAGCAGTGAGAGAATGGTATGACCAGAAATAGATACCTTCAGAGTCAAGAAAACCTGGTTAAAATGGCATTTTGTAGCTAAAAGTAGAGAGAGATGTCACCAGCCATGACAGTATGACAGGGACAACCTGAGATGTATGACTAGGGATGTGGACTTGCTGTTACAAATTTTTGGCAGGAAGTGATAGAAAATGTAAATTCATGCTAAGAGAAGACAAATTTGGAAGAGGTAGATGCTCTGGGGACTGGGTCATGCCATAGTTTGACAAGATCAGCCAGGTGACGTCTGGTCTTCGCAGCTCTACAGAGTTTGCCATGCCTAAGGTGCACTGGTTCCTCCCCATGGCACCTGCAGTGGGGTTCATTCAGATACCCACTGGGGGCTTCCTACTTAGCCTTTAAAGATGGTCTTTTGCTTGCAACAAGCCCTTTGTTGCTGCTTATATTTTCTATGAATGATCATTCTTTTCATTCTTGTTTTCAATCTCTGTCTCTGAACTGAGAACACAAACCCTGGAAGACCGATGATTTGAACAGTGCTTGTAGGGAAGGTGACCATCAGGCCCTACATCCTCAAGATCTCTAATTTTCTTCTTAAATGCCAAATAAACTTTTAGGTATAAAAAAAAAAATTTAGATGAGGAAGCATTTACATGACATAAAGCTTGCTTACAAAAACATTTTTATTGACAAACTGGATTACTGTCAACATAAATCCAAATAGGAGAGAGGGGAGTTCATGTTGACCTCTCATGTCAGCTCATTGTTTCAAGTCAGCTTCCAGTCACACTGCATGTAGACAAGAGTTACTTTGGCTGCCACAGGTGTCATGTGCGGCATGAATGGCAGTCCATCTGTGTCAATAGTGGGAAGTTCTTTTTTCCAACTAGTAGCAAATTTGAGGTCTGCAGCAATAGATGGGAAGGGAAAAAGCCTGTATTTTCTTTCCAGATAATGAACCAGTTGGAGCCAAAAGAGGTTTCTAAGGCTCTCACAGTTTTTCTTTTTCCTTCTGTCTCAACAAGCAAAGAATCAACAATCAACAGTCACTGTTTCTGCTTGTCTTCAGTGGTGGTGCTTCTCTCCCAGGCTGAGTTCTTCTACATCTCATTTATGAAAGTAGAAAATAGCACTTCAGTGGGTATTGCTACCCAGTCAACTCCTCACCTTCTTACAGTGGTCTTTCAGGGAGAGGACATGGTTTGTCACAGTGACTTGATGGCTTAGGGCTGCAGCAGTACACACAGACCTCATTTCAGTGCAATGACTTCCATGTAGGCCAACCCTCCCTGTATTTATATGTGAAATACTTCTGATCAGGTGGCTATCCTTTGTTGGCCCTTTGAATCCCATCTATGACTAATGGCCCCAGTATGGATACAGTTACCTGGGTGTAAATTCATTCTGTTGATGCCACTGATTTTGTTTCCTGAACCCCTGTTATTGCCTTCACACAATGCTATTTCTCCAGGCTGGTAACTGTTCCTGAGGCAAAATCTTCTAGCCCAGACAAGCCCTGGAAGCTTAAAGTCATTTAATTTCTTTTGAGGCAGTTACATAATGGGCCTTGAGCTTCCTGCCAAATGCTATTTTTTCACAAAGTTGGCACTGGGGAGGTGAGCCAAGTATCGGAAACCTGTGAAGCAGATGAGCGCGTGTTAGCAGTCAGCAAATGACAGAAGAGAGATCAGCCAGGAAAGTTCCAAACTTCATCAGGCTATAGCCTGACTTTGCTAATGCTTTCTACGTCCTACTCCTACTTTTACCCTAAGATCAGATAACGAGTAGCATTTTTTCTTTGTAACAATTCATTAATCAGAGAAATGATCCTTGCTGGTGTTTAGATGTTTTACTTAATTTGGTACTTCTGGCCTGCTGCCCCAGTAGTGCCAAAATTATTATTTCTCACCCAGCAGGTGATAAATAACAACTTCAGTCATGATTAATACCATGAATTTCTCAACCTGACTAATGCAAAAACTTCAAACCTGCAGAACAAGTGGGTGCTAATTGTTGTGAGAGCCATTGGAGCCGCACTCTGCTTATAAAGAAAGAAAGCCACAGGAAATGAAGTGTTTTCTAGCAGCACAGCTGATCCTAAGAGGCATCATTAAGCGCAGCTCAGCAGCATTCTCCATGTGTATGGCTATGCTAGCCTCTTTTTTTCCACAACACTGAGCTTTAAGTACATTTGAGAGGCAGGAGATTACCAGGTTATTTTTTGTTCCTTGGGGAGTAGGAGGGGAAACAAAATAAAATAAAAGGCAGTAAAACCAGCAGATTAATATCTCATTAACACAACCCAACACTAGAATTTCTATAACTGATAAGTGAAAAGTGATCCTAGCAAAAGCTGCTCCCACTAAAGCCCCTCCATGTCTTTCTTGAAATCTCATAACAAAATGTAGCATCAGACACTTCTGAGTCAAGGAGAACTTTCTTCAGAAAGGGACAGGAAAACCCAGGAGATCTGGAAGGACTATCAGCCGGAAACAATGATCCGATACTATAAATTAACCTGTGGCTGAGATCCTGGCCATTTTCAAATCACAAAGCACACGGATCCACAGTTTAACAACATGTACAGCACTGTGCTGGTCAGGCAAACAAGAGCTCCGCAACATCTGGAATTGGCACCACACATTTCTGATAGGAGCAGCCACCAAATCCAGCAAGGACATGACCAGTTAATTGTGCTGAGGGGAGTCTGTGCTGAGCACGATTAGTCCATGCCACAACCCAAAGAAACATCATAAGAATGGGGGAACAGTCCTGTTTTCACTGGGACTTTCCAATTGTTTTAGCTCCATCAGGCAAAGAAAGCATCTGCTACTTTCCAACAGGACCGTTTTGCTCAACTTCAGTATATCCCTACGAAGTTACTAATTCATGGAACAAAAAGAGTGCAAGAAGATTTGTACATTGCTCACTCAGTAAGGTCTATTCACTTGCAGTTCTGAGTGCTTTTGTGACTTTGTGTACTGTTTTGATTAACTCCTGCAGTTCCTGATGGGGCATAGCCAGAAGATGTATGTTAATCCACAGTGCAGCTGCTCTTTACATTCTTTCTGTTAGAAACCTAACTTTTGTCTTAATCTGGGGAAAATTTAGGAGTTCCAGCTGTCTGCTTTCTTCACTGAGAATAGCCTCTAGGAGCTTTGTATTTTTCATCCTAAAAAGCTAGAAATCATCATCCACATTGCCCTGCTACATGAAACAAACCATAGGCCTTCCTGGCCTGATTTCTGTCTCTGGCGCAGCAGCGGAACTTCAGTCATGAGAGATCTTCTAGAAAAACAAATAAGCCTAGAGAAAAATTTTCAGACTGCACATGCACAGCCTTGTGTCCCAGATGGCCACACAGACCAACAGAAAGCCCTCAGTACTCAGCCTTGGAGAAGGCTGGTTAGTTGCCTTGCTCAACTAACTCCCTTGCTATAGAGGTTACTGGGTTTGGGTTGTTTTTTTCCAGCCTTAAGTGGTTTTATTGCTCATCATTACACTTTTTCATTCTTTCCCTGAACTGTGCACAGTATTTCAGCAGCAATCAGTACCAGTGTCCTTTATAGGATTGCAGCTTCCCAAAGTTAAAGCACAGCTTATGAGCTTTGGTCCTTGGAGCCAAGCCCAGTCTGCTCTGTAGCAGTAATCATGCTACGAATGTGATTTACAAAAGCATAATGGTTTTTGTATTTATGATGTACAAAGTATGTCATTTGGCTAGGATTTTAATAGCTATTTTTAACACAGGTAGCAAAGCCAAGATCTTCCTTGCAAGTTTAGATACTGCCTAGAATGAGGCGTAGCCTGAACTATAAGCCAGCCCAGTAGCAAACATGGCTTAGAAAGAATCCTCTTCAGTCAGGGAAGTAAGGAATGTTGCTTTCCATTTAAATTTTAATAATTACATTATCCAAGTCATACACAAGGAACAAGGGTTGGTTAAATTTTCAGAAACTCAGTTGTAACTTGAGAGCTCAGTCTCTGCTTGTCCTCTCACTTCAATATTGAAAACTCCATGTGATTTGCCTGTCTCTGTATCCCGAAGTGTAGTCTGAGTAGCTCAGGTGGATTTACACAAATTTGTTTGCGAGAGATCAGTATGTTTTGCCCAACCACTTCCACAGCATTTATTTTCTAGATGAGACATTCAAAGCAGGTTAATGCATATGGCTACCTCTGTGAGGGGTGGTTTTTTTTCAGAACTCTCAAGTTACAAAGCTTGGTATGTATTACCACACAAAATTTGCAATAACTCACTGTTCATCATTCGTGGTGTTGCACTACCAGTGCTTGCTCTGCCCCACCACCTTGCCAGAATATGAAAACAGGGTTTCTTGCAACGCTGTTTCAAAGCAATTGCTGAAATTCAGTTGCAAGGTGGCTAATGGCCACTGCAACCTTGAAAGGGGAGGAATATGTGCCCGCTTCACTTTTTCAGATTGCATAGAAGTTAACAGGTGGGTTTAGAATCCATTAAATAAATGACTCCTGTAGTTCAGTCTAGTGATAGCAGAACTGCTAAAACCACAGAAGCTAGGTTAAAATCTTTCCTCATGAATGGTGCTCTACAAATAGCAAAAGAGGAGTTTAAGTCTCTGAATTAAGATACTTCATTTTTCACACAGGATTTCACCATCACCATGGCTCTGCCAGCTTTAGAGACTATTAGAGTGTCTTTCTCTAAAGTAACACATATTATAATATTCTCTCCAAACTAAAAAAAAAAAAACCAAAAAAACCACACAACAAATTCTTTTCCAGATATCAGGGTTCTCAGCTACTAACCACTTTGAAAATGGAAACGGTCACTAAGCAGTCAAGAGTTGATGGGTTTAGCTTAAAAATGCAGGACAAGGGCAATCTTCCTCTCCTGGCGAGAGCGATTTGATGAAAGGCCAAGACCCTTGACACACTGATACTTACTGGATTTGACTCCAGGAGGACTTAGGACCATTGTATCAAAAAAAAAGGCAGTAACAATTCAGCTTCATTTTCCAGTTGAGCTGGAAAGAGTGGTCCCCTACAAGAGGAATGAATAAGCAGTAGTGGTTCAGGAACCTCAGAGTCAAGGGAGACCCAGCCAGTCCAAGGTACGCAGCTGCTTTCTGCTCAGCTTTTAAGAGAGAAGGAAATTGCAGCCAAAATCTCATGACCATTGCATTCAAGTCATTATGCTTTTTGACAGTGAGGTGCATTTTCAAAAGAATATTTTCCATAGTAAAAAACCACAATGGTTCCAACTAGCCAAACAGTCTGAGCTGGTTCCCTGCTGTGGACATGACTTCCTCAGTGCACGAGGACTCTTTCTGCCACCAGCACATTGCTGGGGTGGTTGGTGCTTTTGGAAAAGCATCGAGTACAACAGACAAAGCAGAACAGAGTGGGACCATTTAATGTGCTTGAAGGAACACTACTGAGATCGAGTCCTTGCCTACACACAAGAACTCTCTCTTGAGAAGTTCCATGTTGCCAGAGTTTTTGGAGCACAATGACCTTTGTTTACTTGTGTATCATTGTGCTCACACGTACCACAGGGTAACACAGAGGCAGAAGGACCAAGGCATGCCAGCCACAGCCCCATTGCAAGTCTCTCTCTTACAAGAACCGTATCTAGTATGCCAAAGTTTAGAAGCAACGTTAACATACTGGAACTGGAAACAGTGCAACCAACACCTACATAGTGAATTAATTTCTTAAATAAACAGCCAGACAAGCTGAGGATTAAAACTAGAAGATCGTAGGAAGAAAAAAAAATTATACTCAAAAAACCAAATATGAACAAGAAATAAAAACAAGATGAAGGAATGACAGCCAGAAGCTACTTTGAGACAAAATAAGAACTGACTGAATAAGATCACATCACTTGTGTGTTGCAGACCTCCAAGACATTTTTTTCACCCAATTTCTGAATAAATTTTAGCTCAGGCAGGCAGCTTTAAGATCTCTGAGTCCTTTCATTCTAACTAGTAATTCTAACTAGTTTACCATACAGCTGTCTTCCAGGTGTCCTGACGCCAGGATCCCACTCAGTAACTGCACAGACATTAAATTTAGTAAGAAAGGCATTTAGAAAGATCAGAGAGAAACTTTAAGTGTTTTATTTTTTTAGAATAGATACAATATTTTTCCAAGGTCACTTCACAGTAAGTGGCAGACAGGCTAGTAAAATGGAAGTGCTCACAGAGATGTTTCAGGTGAAATGTGCACAGTATATTCTACAACACAAAAACTGCATTTAACATTTTTTTCTTGCTCCAGAATGATTTGGCAGCTTCAAAAAGCTTAACACAGACTTCCATTCTCAAAATCAATTTATTGAACAAGAAAACCCCACTGCAACATGATCCAGCCCAACCACCACACTCATCTCAGCAAAGACCTCTTAGCAGATCGGGCTGCAATCGTGGAGCTGTCTTTATCATGACCTTCAAAGTACTGCTGCTCTATTCGCCGACAAAAGGCTGTGAGATTACTGTAGTTCTTCACTTTTTCAGAGAGTTCATCCGTGATTAGTTGAGTAGTAAGGATTGTGAACAGATGTCCAAATACCAGAGCATCTAATTCAGTTGGTCTGTAAAAACAAACAGAAAAAAAGAACTGGTATTTTGGAAGGCAAGTCCTGATCAAGAAATACCCTGCTGTTCTGAGGAATGTTTAGATAGCCATGCAAATAAGAACTGGGATGAAATCAAGCAACACTGAACTTACCAAATGCATGAAAACTGTGTATACAGTATATATATATATATATATGTAAGAACACTACTTGCGCTCAGTATGGCATTTTCTTTGCTTTTGGGAGTTTGGAAATGTGAAAGTAACACTTCTGCAATGGCAGAGTTACTGATCCAGTACCAAACTATGCTCCACCTTTTAGTTCTCTATCAAGGGCAAATGCTTATCAGGTCTTTTGGCTTTTTTTCTTTTTCCTCTGCAGATATATGTTAAAAACCCCAAATACTATCTCACAAGATAAAAAAAAAAGGAGGGGTATGAGGAAGCATAAGGCCCCTATTTCTCCTTTTTTTGTGCTTTTGAACAGCTGGGAACTTTTCAACCAGCAAGAAAAGTTGTTCCATGGTGGCAGCAACTGGAAACATCTTTTGTGAAAGGGGACTACATAGAAGAAAACAGATATTTTGGAATGTTTTCAGTACTACTTTATTTTAGATGCAAGACTTCTGGATTATCACCTTGGATCTTTGTATTTAAGCAGCCAATGTGTAAACAGGGGTTTTTTTCCAATATAATAATAACTCAGGAGTCTCATTTTAGTAGTGTTCAAGGCAAGCAGAATGAGTCTTTCTTAACTGATAAATTTTTTGCCTTTTTATTTGTGCATCACTAAGCACTCTCCAGTGGAGATGTGGATCCTTGTATAACAAACTTAAACCTCTCAGCAATAGGTTGCTTCTCTTATTTACCTCCCACAGATTCCCAGGAGTCGCAGACCAAAAAATACTGGACTAAAATCACACACTTTTTGAGTAATATTTCAGACAGCTAAAAAGCTTAAAGGTTGAAACTGTACCAAGAAAGCCTGGTTAACAAACAACCAACACAAAATCTCCAAGTCACAATTCTTCAGAAATACAGAATGAACATTTAGGAGATATCATGTTTAATAATCATATGAGAGGAAGCAATTTAAACTTGTCTCCTATAATGCATATTTCTGTATCTACTGAATTAACACTAGCTGCCTAGTCTCAACTTGATAAAAATCAAGGGGCAAAGACAAACACGGAAAAGTAACCAAGACCATATGCTGCCATTTGAACACATCTCCCTATCCAAATGTAGTAAACTGAAATCCAGACCTACACATTTCTAGGTTGATCTATGCACAGGAGAAAAAAGGGAGCTAATGTGATGTTATTTAAGCCCATAACATTTCAAAAATATTGAATTATTGGAGAGAAAAAAAAGTAAAAAAAGCATTTTGCAACTGAAAGAAACTGATGCAAGCACAGGACATCCCATGGAGGTCAGGTCACATTTTTCTTCTCTCCTGGCAATGTGAATTTTGGTTTTCAGAAAAAACAAGATTATGGGGGGGGAAAAAACCCAACAAACTTACAGACACTTTGCTTTTAAAACCTTTAAATACTTATTTCTGAAATTTCATTTTTAGATTCACACATTTTTATTTTAGCAATTAATCACATAGCATTAAAATAAAACAGGAGTTTTATATATATGTATACACATATGTATATGTATGTGGGTGTATATCTCTATCTCACATTCCTGGATGCGGTATTTCAATAAAGAGTAACTTACTGCTTATTGAAGAAATATGGTTGTGTTCCTAATCTCTGGGAGAGAGCCTGACAGCACTGATCTACATCTTCAAGCACCTATCAAAACACACAAGAAAGGAAGATCCATATTGTCAAGAAATCTCACCACTGCAAAAAATAACCTCCTTACTCTATTTGCACTGACAGTAGGAACAATGAATGTACCATGTTGGAATATCAAAAGCTGTTAAAGTCAGTCAAACATACACAGTAGGCAAATAGATAAGAGTTATTAATCTAACATTTGATGTCAAGCAATTCTGAGTAAGTGCTTCCCATAACATTTATAACTAATCTTAATGAAAGCTACTAACTTATATCTCAAAACTTGCTGCAATCCTGCAAAGTGTGCCTATTAACATCATGCAGGAAGTGGGGGACGGAACTTACAACCTATTTTCAGGACTACTGCTTAAACTAACACCAACAGGGATATACGCTCAAGGTAAAACATCCTTCCTTCCACCCCACTGATTTGCACATAATTTAAGATTTATTGCTACTGAAGGCAAATACCTGACTCTAGATAATATTTTAAGTACAGAATATACATTTTACTGCATCTCATCTCTTTCAGGAGATCTCCAAGCCTATTTAAATAGAAAAAAAAAAAAAAAAGAAATAAATCAAAAAGAAAGCAGGGTAAAGAAATAAGCTTCACTTTTCATACTGACCTGTTCAAGGGTCTTTCCAGCCCATCCAATGGCTTTCATCTTTCGCCTGACCTCCCACTGCTTCTGATAGGACAGAATGTGGTTAAGAGGCCACGGGTAAGGGGAGCCATACCTTGGGTGAGTAATCTTTGTTTAGAAACAGAAAGATAATGTGTTATAAGAAAATACAGATACCTCTTGAACACTACAGCTAAGGTACACAGTTCTATCAGAAAGAGAGCTGTAAAAGAGAAAGGGAATTGTGTTGCATGCTGTAATTATTTGCACAGAATCTGTAGTGTGCAGCATAACTATTTAAAGCTATTATTTCAGAAACACATACAAAACCCATATCTATTCTGCAGTCAGCTACTTCCAGTAATGACACAGCTTCCCTAAAATGTATATGCAAGCGAAATTAAAGTGAAAAGACTATATCATTAATGGTATAAACCTCCATGTTTCATTTATGAGTAGGGACTTGCAGTTGCGAGCAAAAGTGTTTTCTCATTAAATTTTAATTAAGATAAATGCTGCAGAACCACTCACCTCCTCTACTGTAACATCATCACACCACTGGAGATAGAGCTAGGAAGAGAAAGAACACTTACTAAAACTTCCTAATAAAGGAGAATACAGAGACAATCATTCTTCAGTAGTAGAATTTTCTTTTCTGTATTAGATTAAATTTCCATTTCATTTCTTCTGTTAGACCTCTGAATGTATAAAATAAATTAAAACTGGAAGGCAAAAGCCCCATTGGTAGTCCTTACTTCACCAGAACTAAGCTGGGACCAAAGGCCCACCTCTGTTGCCTCACTGCTCACAAGTCAGCAGGCAGGTCACCAGCCCTCAGCTCCTCAGCCACCTGAATCCTGCCGGCGTTTCGAACACTGCTCCCATGCTGGGACTGTGTCACCTTAACTGGCCAGGGATGTGAACTGTGGAGGATCTGAGCATGTGAGCACGCATGCTGTGGGAGGGGATAGCAGGGTGCCTGGCCAGCGCTGGGTTGGAGTAGGATCCCAGGAACCACTGGCATTTTCCAGTCAGTTACTTCTGTAGCTGTGGTGACACACTTCAGTTAGGTGAGGGGAATCATACACGTGGCTTGTGTCTACAGGAACACTTCAGCAAGCAACCCATAGTGTACAGAGAATTTATTCCTTTCTCCTTTCACCTCAAAAGTTGACAACCTAATCTAAGGACAGCAGTATTTCCACTACAGGGAAAAATCCTGAAGCTTTCTTGCCTGTAGTTGCTTATGTAAATGTGTGGAATTACTATGGTTTGCTGTACCTCTGCTGTCAAGAGCATATTATTGACCAATTCCATGTAGGCTTTCATCTCAGCTTTCTGGACTTCATCCAACCCATCACTGAGGCAATGGCCCTAATGGGGAAAAGAGAAAAGACACATATGACCCAAGAACCTTTGAAGTCAATGAGCTTTGGCTCAGATCCTGATCTCTTAAACAGACACAGATACGTAGATTACATAGATGTACGTAACTCTTACATAGTTCAATAAAAAATTATATGAAATCTTTACATACAGTATCCTTTAGAATTAAAAATTAATCATCATAATGTAATCTAATCTATAAAAAATCTAAGATAATCTGCAAGAAATTTAGACTATTATCAGTCATAGATGAACACAATGAGCACACAGATTCCTGGTTAGTGTCTCTCTGTGGCAACAAGAGAACACAAATTTACATCTGTGGTACAGCTTCATCAACTGCTCAGTGAAAACTATTTTTTAAAATAGAGGAGAGGGTTGAGGAGGTGGAGGAATAAAGGCAAATTTGAACAGCATTTGACACTTCAGGACTGAAACCAGTCAGTTCTGGGTTTAAGAACTCTGAGACTCAGAGACAAGGCATTTGAAACAGTCTCAGAAACTGGTACTGATATGCAGCTATCCTGCATAGAATTCACTTTCAGAATTTGAGCAAATAACAAAGAAAACATTTTCACCTCACAAACTCCTATTCCAGGACACTTTCTTTTAAAACAGTAATAAATTCCTATACTGCTTTAACAAATTCAGTAACATTTCAGAAGAGCATACTAAATCAGCACAATGCTAAGCAGGATTAACATGGTATTCACTAATTCATGAAAAAATGTGCTATTACCTTTGCTTTTACAAACTGGACTATGGGCCCAAGTTCAGATACTACCTGATTTCCCACATGAATAAAGGGTACTTTGCCTGTAAAAGGAGAAATGTATTGTAGTAAAAGCTTTTCTATGCTGTAAAACATGATTTACAATTTTCAAAGCAATGAAATACTGCAGGTATACATGAACATCAGTGTCTGGGTTTTCTTGCAAATGAGCACAGGTAAACCTAACATACATAAAACATACACAGAATGTTTGTAACAAACACCTTCTTCCTGAAACTCTTCTACATGTGATATTTCAAAGTTATTGTGAGACATCTATTGACTTGTATTTTCATAGTGGATTTTGCTTTGCTGGAAAGGCTTCATTCTATGTTCCTCTGAAGTACAACTGGGAAATCCCAGGAGAGCAGACAGTGCCCTTGAACTAAAAGTTTCAGGACACAATGTATTCCCACCATCCCTTCCAACTCACTGTTGAAAGGATGACAGGTGACATGGCACTGTGCCTGGGAAAGCAAGCAGAGGGAAGTGTAAAAGCATACTCAGCAAGGCAAGGTCTTGACACCTTCCCTTCTCTAGTCCTTCTGATTTCCAGCAACTGGGCCAGCCGGCTCCTGTTGGCTGCCCGTCTTCACTCTCTAGTTGTGAGCTGGCATTTGCAAGCCCCCATGGTCCTGAGATCAGGAAGAGGTTCTTGGTATGAGACCCTCAGCTTCACAGTCTCGGAAGGCTGAGAGAAGGAAGGAGCTCTTCCAAACTCATGGAAGCAAAATGTGTTTAAAGCTTGTTACTAGCAAGGCTCAACATTCAGTCTATGAACCTGAGCCCTGAGGGTCCAGTACAGAGAAGGGCTAAAACTGACCTGTCCTCAAAAGGAGATGGAAATAATGGTGTAACTGGTGGAATTTGGGGACGGGGGTCAAAGGGCTTCTGAGTCTGTACTTATCACTTTCTCTGCTTGGTTACTTTTCTTACACACAGAACTAAGGCAAAGCTTTAAGGCAGGCAGATACAAGAAGCCCTGTACTCACAGCAAGAGATGAAGCATGGCAGATGTTGCCCTATGCCCCTTTTCCCAGCTCTCAACATGTGAGGCTGAGAACTCCTGCTCCAATCCACTCTAACCAGGCTGCTTTCCTACAAATCTTCACATGCAATTGACAGACATCAATCTTATATTTAAGACTAAATCTTTTAGTATTATTTACATGATTGAAATAATCCATAAAATGGAGATAAATGCTGGCTGTTTTGTAATACTGAAAGTGTCCTCCAACCCAAAGGCAGTAAATGAGCCTGCCCAGTGCAGGGGGCACAGCACTCTTTTACCTTCCTGCCACTCATCATGGGCAAACTCCACTCTTGACAGCCCAAAGAGCAGGATCAGTACCTGCTTGCTGCAAATACGTTATTAGCAATACACTGAATTTTCCCTACTGTTAGGGAAAAACATAACCTACTGTTTGGCCCAGCTCAAACTCTGTTCATACTAACATCAGATTCAGTCGTGGGTTTTATCACGAGCTTCACTTCTCACTGGCTCAATAAGCCTAAGGGTAATAAATGAAGCGCATCACACCAACAAAGGCTGCATCTGCATCCACACACTGCAGGTTGCAGAAGGAAACACATGTCTGCGCTGAAGACTTCAGTGGTTTCAGTCAGTCACATATCAAGACAATCCTGTGGTATTATACTTTTCACTCCCTTCATCATTACAATGACTATGAGACAAATAACTTTCCCCCCGAAATGAGAAAATGCAGATCTCTGCTGCTGCAAGACAGAAGGTGGTGGAGAGGGTGAAGGGAACAAATAAAAACCTTCTCTGAATTATTATTAAACCAACATAAAGAAAGGAAACAAGACAAGTGAATAAAACAGTAAGGATTCCAGGAGTAAGGGAAAAAAAATACATGTAATTCTACCTACATTTAAAATTGAAGTAGTATCATTTTCCCTCTTGTGCTCTGTGTTTTCAGTAGAAGAAGGAAGTGTTCAGACCCAGGTTACATCAGAGGCCACCAAGTGCAGACATGAGAGCATGTAACTGTCACCAGTCCTAGTCCTGCATGTGCAAGACACTCCTGTGTGTATGGATTCAGCATTTCAAAGCTCTCTTTATTTACTAGTTCTTTATATACCTGCATATTTTGCTGTTTTTTCACTTCTACCAAGCAACTGCGTTTAGTTTGTCTGTTTGTTTTAAACAGCCTCTTTTCATTGCTTTAACCAAAAATATCAGTAGCAGCCGCAGAACCCATACAGGTGGCAGACACATACTGACAGGCACTTCCATATGGCAGTCATCAGCCAGAGCTGGGTAATCACTAAATATGTACCTCCTCACACAACAGAAGTCTGGGACAGAGTGCGAGGATTGCCAGACTTTCGCACCCTGTAATTCTCTCTGATTTTCAGGCAACCTTCTGAAGCTGGCCTCAACAGTTTTAGGCAACCTGCCACCTCCAGCAAAAGGCAGGCTCTGTACCCTTCTAATACTTCATTTTTTGATTATGGGTTTGGATTTTTTTCCAGATGGTCACATGGATCTGAGGAAGATTTAAAATCACCTGTCACCCTTAACAGTGACAATGTACTCTTCAGTCTCCTGTATCAACATTCTGGCAATCATCTCCCTGACAGCGTAACAAAAGAGAATCTTTCTCCACTGTTGTCTCACTCCAGCTATAGGCAAATACAACAGCATTCCCTGGAATATTCCCTGCATGCAGAATAAAGCCACTTTTAGACAAGTATGTCTTTCTACTTCAGGACATTTGAGAGAAGGTTTCCACCAGACACTGAACTGTCTGAATGCTTTAAACAGGTACTACAGTCACAGCTGCACATTGTGCCAACGTTACTTTGCATTTCACGGTTTTGATTGTTTGCAGAGGAGAAACTGCACTGGAAAGGAGGGGGAAAGGCAACCCACACACAGTAGCACTGACCGACTGTTATCAGCAAGACAAGGCATAGTTGCCATGGTATCAAAATGGAGGTATAACACAGTAATCTAAATGAAGGCCACACTTACCAGATGGGGACATGTATTCGGCATTTGCCCTGCAAACCACCTGGATTGGCAGATTGCACATTTGCAAAAAGGCCTGGAAACAAAGAGTCGCATTTACAAAGCATTAATTCACCAGTGACAAACAAATGTGGTGTTTTCAATACCTTTCACAGTCTTAGCTAGTTCCTAGCACACACTTATGAAAGTTTAGCTCCTTAAATACTGTTTTTAGGAAGAAAGAAGAAGGGGAGGTAAAGACAAACAAGGGTTTTTTAACTTCCTTAGATAACTGTTTATCATTCTGCCATTGACTGGAATTCTTCTAATGCAGTTTCATCCATTTTTTACTGTTTTTTCAAGATGAGCAAAGAAACAGCCACTATCTGACAGACACAATTAGTGCTGTGGCTGTACAAAATGAAGTGGCATTTTGCCCCTCCTGCAAATCATAGTACTTACTTCTGGCTAAAGCTGGCTAATCAAGTTCATGTTGTGTAACATGGCAAACACATATGGCACCTTCCCATATTATAATCACAATTGCTGACAGAAGTTTTGCTCTCTGATACTGTCAGCACACAAGTCCACTTTGGGATGAAGAATTTTTTTATTTTAATTTATGGGATTCATGGAGAGCATAAGTGATCAATTTACTATTTCTTTCTAGCATTCTCAGTAGGATAACAATTTCTGTCAGCACCTGCCATCACCACAAAATCCATAGTGTGTTTCTGTTGAAATACCAAAATATCAAGAAAAGTATTTACTATTTGGACAGAATATGGGAAATAAGGAATCTTAATCTCTAGAGACTCTCATAACTCAGTAACTCCTATCATTCATTTTGTCTCTGCAATTAGGCAGGCCACAATTCTGGATTCCAAAATTATACCTATTTGTCCACCATGGCTTGAGGTTAAAAAGGCCAACAGCAAAAAGGCTCCCACCAAGAAGAAAAATGCTGCTGTAACACAGCACTTTCTACATGAGCCTCCTCCCTGCTCTTCAGATTGCAGGATCTGGCAGAAAACTGCACTCTCACAGCTTTAGCGGCTCAGACTCTAAATACAAGACATGAAAGTAACCTAAACCTGAACCTTGAGACTGCTCACCTCTGCAGTAAATGAGACCAAAAGGCATCAATTAACACAGTAATCAGACCTCTTCCTAGCTTTGTGGCTTCTGTAGTATCCATTAAGTAAAGAACAATAACCCAAACAGTACCTCTGCTCTCTCCTGTGCTCTTCAAGGTCTTTATTCCCAAAACCCCAACCCAATCCAAGGAAAAACAGCCAAAAACTTTGGTCCTTTTCCAATCAAACTGAAGAACTGCACAGTCCATTATGATATTTGGCTCTCACAGGTTTAGATGACTGTAGTGGGTTGTCCCTGGCCAGATTCCAGGATTCACTAAATCCTTCTGCAGCTAGGCAGAAGGGAGAGGGGTCATCCACTTACCACCTTTATGGGCAAAAACAGACTCAAAGTGAGATAATACCTCAAATTTATTACTAACAGGATAAAAGCTAAGCTAAAAAGTGAGAAATAAAACAGTCTTAAAACACACACCACACACACTTTTCCCCCCACCCCTCCTTCTGTCCATGGAGGGTTGCAGTCAGTTGCAGTTGCTGCCACTTGCAATGCGAGTTCCCCCACCCCTCGGGGTTACTCCTCCATGGGGTGAAGTAAAAGTAGAGTCTCTGCACCCCGATGGGCCTCCATGGGTTGCAGGGGAACATTCTGCTTCACCACGGTCTTCACCATGTCTTCACCATGGTCTACAGGGGACCACAGCTGAGTTCGTCCTCTGGTCTGTGGGGTCCCTCCCACGGGAGACAGTCTTTAACAGACCTCTCCAAAGTGAGTCCATCCCTCGGGCAGCAGTTCTTCCACATCTGCTGTCCCGAGGGTCACTCCTCCACAGTGGTACAGTCCTTCATGGACGAGCTGTACCGACGTGGGCCCCCCATAGGGCCACAGCTCTCACTCTGGTAAAACCTGTTCCAGCATGGGTCTGCCTCTCCATGGGTCCACAGGTCTCCTGCAGGACTCCTCTCCATCCTGAGCCTTCCACAGGGTCACAGCCTCCTTTCAAGCGTCCACCGGCTCCAGCACGGGCTCCTCCATGGGCTGCAGCGTGGTCTCTGCACCACAATGGTGCTCCATGGGCTGCAGGGGTTTGAGCTCTGAGTCCTTTCCCTGCTCCATGAGTTGCCTCCTCCCCCCACTCTGCAGCAACCTTGATGTCTGCCTTGTTATCCCATGTTCTCGCTCTCTGGAATTTCTTCTGCACAACAACTTCCAATTCTTAAATATGTTATCACAGCAGTGTTACTGTGATCTCTAATTGGCTCAGCCCTGACCAGGAGCCAGATGTCCCTCCTGGGGCCAAGTGTCATTGGCTCCCACGAGACAGGGGAAGCTTCTAGCAGCTTCCAACAGAAACCACCTCTGCAGCCCCTCCCCACTACCAAAAATTCAGCTACAGAAACCCAGGACAATGACCTAACTCAAATCCATATCTCAATTTAAAGACAGAAACTATGGTCAAACTGCTACACAAGACACTAACTACAGCTGACAAGAGCCTGCCTCAGAACTGTGAAGGCTCTGCAAAATCTACCAGAAATGTAGATTTCTACATATTTTGATTTCCTCAGCCTAACTTAAAGCCCTGTTTGGGAGCCAAATACTATATGTACACATACAGACAGAAAGAGAGATATATAAAGAGAGGGTAGTAGTCATGGTCAACATAAGCCAAATATTTCAGGTCCTGCACTATTTATCAATTGGTGTTTCATGCCAAATAGAACCTCTCTTACTGCTTAAGAATGCAGCCATCACCTAAAGAAAATACAAGGCACTGGTCACGTTTGACACCATTTCACTTACCAAGTCTGCGCACTCATCAGAGTCCACCAAAAACTGAGGATCTTGCATTCTTGGCACCCCTAATTCCATGCAAACAGTAAGAATAGCCAAAAGACTAATTCTTCAGTAATCCGAGTCCTAGATCTCTTTCTCTGCCTGCTGGCTCTGCAGGATAATGTCTGGGCTGCTCCAGCTGTTGTTAATTGCATGTGCTGTGTCCAAACCAGGGCTTTGTATGCAACTTCTTTGAAAACAGTTAAGAGACAAGAATGCAGACTTTTGGTTTAAATTACATCCATGCACTCATGCCACTGCTGGACACCAAAAACATGCACTAACTCAGCTAGTACACAGACCCTGTTCTTCTGAAAGCTCTACCAGTACCTAAAAACAGTACTGTGCTGCAGTGGAATGGGTGGCACCAAACAGCTCCAAAGAATTTCATCTCTGGGTGGGAGGACTGAACTTCTACTGTGCTACTTAATCCTTAGCTGTGGAATTTAATCTCAAAAAATGTGACATTTCATTTGGTCTAGGTTACCAAATCTACTTCTTTCACAGTAAGGCACTAAATTAACTCTAATTCTGCAGAGATTAATTTTGTAAGTGCCATGTATTATGCAGACTGCAAGTTCAGAAGAAAAAGTCTGAACTGCACTAGAACTAGGGCAACACATGAAGCTGAAAACCTTGTAAGTGCAGAGACATATTTAAGCAAAAAGAGATGAATCAGAGAACTATTTTTACTTTTTTGTACCAGCATATCAAAAATGAGACATGCTGGCACAGAACGCTTAGGTTACACAAGCTGCTTCACCAAATTATTGCCTAAGGTACATAGTGCAAGGTTTCTACCAAACATAGTTTGTGACTAAAAAACAGTCCTCAGCATAGAAGCTAAACTATAAAATCTTTTCCATGTAAAGAGCTCTAACAAGTTTCCATCAAATCTGACTTTTCCTTCTCTACTTCTCCTCAATAAGCATCCACAGACCAAGGAATATCAACCCTTACTACATCTGGCAGGGAAATTCCACCTCAGTCTCCGGCCTAGTGCAAAGGGGATTGAGAATACACTGACATTTTGGCATCTCAAAAATGCAAATACACTGGATCCCTGTGCCTTTTTGTACTTTGTAAAGAAAACAGGAGAGAGGAGGTTGAACTAAATTGAGCTCTAATGTGTAAATAAATATTAACTACATAAAAAAGTTTGCTACTCTGCATGATAGCATAAAGAACAGATTCTAGGTAACCTTAGAAATCAGTCAGTCTACCTTCACTGATGTTAGAAAGAATAAAAAAAAAATAAATAAATAAAACAACACTAAAGTAAACACCAAACCAAAAACCTGAGAAAGCTTCCTCGGAATAGTCATCTCCAGTTCTGATGAATGTTTCATAAATGGAAGATCAGGACTGAGACTGAGAATCTGAAAAATGATTCAAGATTAAAACTGTGCAAACCCATGTGGCTCTGCATTCACCCCAGAAGTCTTCCCTGTGAGGTTCTGAAACACTGTCCAGTGGCTGTCCTTTCAGCAGCTTTACGACGCCTGTTCCAGCAACCACTTTCAGCATCACTGTGCCAAGATCTATTCCAATTCAGTCTTAGTCTATATGTAAGATCAGCTTTAAGATGAGTGGTGAAATAAACCAAAATACATAATACAATAAACCTCAAAAACCAATTAAAAAAACAACCACCTGCTGTTACATCTTCAAAAATACAGAAGCCCAAGGAATTAAAAGACTATTATGTTGAGCTGTAACTTGTATCCAAAGCACAACCTATTCAATTTTAAGTGCCCCTTACATACTATTCTGCAGGAAAATGAAGGAAAGATCCACAGTACATGACCAGTTTAATCCCTATGGGACCTACGCTGCTTAACTAATCATTACCTAGAAACGTAGGCCAGTATCTACTTTTAATAATAGTCCACTGGATAACCTTAAAGTTGACTAAAACACTTGTGTGAACCAATAAAAGGAGGCGGTACTGTCCCAAACTATGAGGACTCAGCCTAAGAAATAAGCCTTGCAATTTGCACTGCTATGTGAGTACTTACATTCCTTCATTGATGTAACTGACTGGCTTTGGAAATTATTAGCATTAACAACATAGGTGTTTTTGACTTTTCAACCACAGTGAATGCATTCCATATTTATGGAAATGATAGTTATTTTAGAAAAAAAAATGGTCAAGGATCATGACCAGTGAATTCTTACAAATATCCATTGCCAGAAAACTACAACTTTTTTTCTCATGTATCCAACTAGGTAAACTAGATTTTAGACAATAACTGACGTTAAATAGTAAGTGGCATGAATTATTACCAAAATATTTGAAACTGGCACAGATCAAAGAAACCCTACAAAGGCAACATAGGACAAAGCAGCAATTTTTGTGAGTCTTTATCTCATTTAATGCTTCAGCCCAGTGATCAAGGGAGGATTTGTACCCTTTTTGACCACTCACGCAGAATGTCAAGAACCAGCACATTTGGTGTGCAGATGGTATCAGACTGCCACAGCTTCCAATTCTGATAAAAGATGCCACAGAACACTGATTATTTCATCTCAGAGCATCTCATTTCCCTTTGGGTACCTCATATACATAACCTGAGTAGGAAAGTAAACCCCTGCTTTTCTTGTGAGAGAAACCATTAGCAAATGGGAGTGTGCTCAGCTCCTCTGAGTGCTTTTGGAGTGAAGGACAAGATATTGAAGGCTGAAACCACCCCAGTGCAGTTCTGCTGAGATTTATGGAGATATCAACACCCTTTCAAAGACAGAGCATCAAAAGCAGAGCAATCTGAAAGATCAAGGGCCCAGGCTCATTCTAGTACATCATAGATTATTGTTAGAATCATAAATTTGGCTGATGAACTTAAAGAAGGACTGAAAGGGGCCAACTGAATTCCAAGTGACACACAAGCTAGCTAATCACATTCATATGAAAATTCACCTAAAAATGGTAAGCACGACAGTAACAGCAAAACTAGAAACAAGATACTTAACTGAGCACAGCCTGTCAGTCCTTGCAAAGATGCTTGAAATTCCAAAAAAACCCATTAAATTTCCTGCTCTTTTCTCCTNAAAAAAAAAAAAAAAAAGGTGTACTACCAAAGAATGAAGAGGGTGACTATTATAGTCTACAATCTGGATCTCCTCCAGCATCTAGGATTTTCATGCAGTAATACTACAGCAGCTGCAATTCTTCTGAAGAGGAGAAAAAAAATTATCTCCCGTGTCTATAGTAAAACTTGTACACTCTACTTCATCTAAAGTTTTCTGGTCCAAAGTTATTGTAAAGATGTTCACTGAAAAAGTTCACTGATACTTGAAGCTCTTCCGAACAAACTCTAAGCAGGGAAAGAGAACTGAATTCCTGTTGGAAAGGACAAACTAGGGGTTTTTGTGCTTAACACCTATCCAAAGAGTTAACTATTTGGATCAGTTCATAAAGAGGAGGAATTAACACTTATTTACGCTTGCCCACGTTACAGAAGATCAAGAGATGCCTGCCCAACAGATTTTACACAAATAAAGGAAACTTCTTTCAAGCATAAATATACAGAATTCACTACAACCGAAGGACAACAAATGAAAATGTGCAGGCTTTTAAAAAGAATGAATAATTTCATGGCTCATACTATTTCATGCAGCATAAAACAAGAATGATGAAATCTCAGGTTGGGAAGAACAAGTTTATTTCCCTGGCATCGGCAAGAATGCCTTCTTTATCCATATATTCCACTATCTGCATTTCGGTAATTTTAAAAACTGGGGCCAGATATCTTGTGCAGTATTGACACTAGTCCATGGCTAAAGCAGATGCCTGAAAATTGTACAGTTTGGTAGCTTCTGGTTAATACATCTGCTACAAACACTTAACTTTAAGTTATTCCTGGAACAAAGTGTGTCCTTTCTTTCGATGGGGCTAATGTAAGAAACAGATAAAGGCATTAAAAAATAAAGAATTAGCTTAATATCGTCTGTTGGCCTCTCACACACACACTCTCTGCCTCTCTTTCCTGCAGGCTGTCTCCTCTCCCACACTCTTCCAGTCTCTCTACCTGTAGCATTACCTACTCTCCTGGCACCTGGAAAGGGAAGGAAGAACACATCAAGTCTACAGAGTTACTACTGCTCCTTTGCACCTTGTTTTTAACGGGAGATCTTGTGTAGACAGAAAGGTGGAGGGTTGCTGCACATCCATGAGGAGAAAGAGAGGAGAGGAAGAAGAAAGGTGCCACTGGATGAATTATGCCTGCCCTTCCCTAACCTCCCAATATATACTGTTATAGACTAGCAAAGAAAGAGTTGTGGGACAACAAACTGAAGTATATATGTCTCTCAAGTGCCTTTCCTGGTCTCCTGCACATTTATCCACAGTTTGGTCATTTGTACTGCACAGTCTTCTACTCACAGGGAGCAGAATGAGCCACTCTGTTTGCAAAGGCACGTGAAACAAGCAATTCCCTATTTTTGCTGTGAGAGAACAAAGTATCAGTAGCTACTTGAAAAGGGCTGATAGGAAGCTTTGAGGTGGCACTTGTTACAAAATTAATCAACAATCTTATGCCTATCATTCATTTCAATCCTGGCAGGTGACACCTCCTGCCAGAATTATGGGGTACATTTATAACAGCTTTGCTTAAAGCATGCAATCAATGTAAGGTTTGTTTTTTCTTACAGCCCACTCAATTTAAAATTCAAAATATAAGTAGTATGCTGGATTTCAATTATCTAAAAAGAATAATCAGAGCAATCACCTTTGTGCTGAGTTGGCACAGTTCAAAAGCCTAGAGCCCAGAAACCACAGCCAGACATGGGACAGCTCACCCCACCCTCCCCTTCCTCCTCTTCTCACATGACTGACATTCTCATCTCCGCTGCTGCTGCTGCCCTTGAAACAATGCAAGAAAGGGATGCCATTGTGCCTTCCTATGATGACAAGGATGGGAAGTGACTGCGCATGAAAAACAGTGGCAGGGAATAAGAGAAGGGAGGGAGGAGAATTGCATTTATTCCTACAGTTAATTGTTCTAGCTGTGATTTTTACTCTTGCTCTGCCTTCCTCTTTGCTTTGCCCAGCTAAGGAAGGGCTGTTTGGACACTGTCAGCTGGACACACAACACACACTGGGCAGTGAATCATCCTGTCAAGAGATCCATCACAATGTTCTCCTCTTCCCCACTCAGAAAAACACATATAAGCAAACACATATACTCATAAAAATGAGTTACAACTTCATGTAAAATATATCCAGATTGCAGTTTCCGAGATCAGAGGCAAGAATGAAATTACTTATGCCAAGACTCAAATAGTTCACAACTTATGTCCCCACATGAGGAACACAATTTTCAGATGGCACAGTCCAGGCTTCATTTGAAGAAAATATATTCATGATTAGTTTTTAATAAAGAACGAGCCATTCCAAGCCATCTCTTATTCAGCAGTACTTCTAAAGGCACTCACACAATACTGTTATGAAGGAAGAGTGAAAGGCGGCTTATGTTTTCATTTTTACATTATTTCATGAGCATACAAGGGACAGCATATGATGACAATGAAAGAGTTATTCTCTACTTTATTGCAAGAACACATTTTAAAATTAAAAACCATGAACAAATCTACAGAATAATTCAGTTTTCATATCAAACAGCTGCAGACCCTGTAACTGAAATAGTGTGTCTAAGGTTATAAATGAAAACTGTTCAGTATCATTCCTTGAGTGACAGATTAAATTCCTAATCCAGTTATGGTAATGGCCACATGTGTAGTTTAACATAAATTAAGAGCTTAATTATATTTGTGACTATTTTAAACGAAATAACAAATTCCTCTGTACCTGTGAACGTAATTTATAGCAAAGCCACGTTCATTCTCCAAAACAATCTATTTTACACTGCAGCATGGCACTGCTCTAATGGCATAATGTAATTCTTGTTGTAGAATGTGGAAAGAGTGAATTCACTGGTAGCACAGAGGTTTTGAAGATAAATGAAGACTCTATTCATTCAGAGGTAATTTCATCTTAGAACTATATGAAAGATGTTTCACTCACAAACAGTACCTGTATAGCCTGGGATTCAAGCATGTTTTCAGTAACAACACAATGCTGCTAGATTGATTATGTTGATACTGCATTTCTCATCATAAAGAATTCCAGCTTTTATTCTCTTTTTAAAAAAGGAATTGGCAGATTTTCATTTCAGCACCAAGTCTTTGTTTAAGCTTCAGCAACAAGTTCAAATTTCTGCTAATGTTTTGTCTAGAGAAAAACCAAACCACAGTTCATACACACACAGAGAAAAGAAAAATCACAAATCTGTCAAGGGCAATTAATCATGTGCGATTTACACATTTATTTGATTACTTGTTGAAGTAAATAAGCAATTGGTCTGTGTAACACAATTTTAAATTGCCCAAACATCCTTCTGTCATTCAGGACCAAGAACAGACAATTCTAAAAGCACTTCCCTGGAATATATTAAGACCACTTACAAGGACATCAATTGCACAAGCAATTAATACATATCTTAACATAATGAGCTGCAGGCTCTATAACCTCAGGCCAGCTATGAGAATTTCCAGAATCCTGAATATTTTAGACAACATTTTGAGCAAGGCTATGAGACTTTCTGCAAAAAGATTTCAGAAGAACTTGTAATAAAAAAGGCAGTCTCAACATCCACATTCCTCCTCCCAAGTTGGAATGGTGCAAAGACATGCTCTGAGCTGCCATTTCAGGCAAGAGGTCTAGCATAGTGCAGCTGTATTAAGCCCCTCCCTCCCACTCAGCCCCACTACTTCCACCCAGGCACTAAACAAAATGGCTTCACCTGCACCAGGCATTAATAAGGAGACAGAGCCTGGACAGGCTCTCCGCTTCAGACTGAAATATATAACTCAGTTTTAATCCATTTAAAACTCCATTCTTCCCTTCTTGAAGTTGTGGAATTGTTTAGTTACTGAAATAGGTGTGTACTCATGCACTGGTTTTCGTGGCTTTTTTTACTATGAGGAGCCTGATAAGTAGGAATGCTGTATAATGGAAACTGTACAATGAACGTACAGAGAATGGTTCTAACCATGACTCATGTTACCCAGCAGGCGTATGTGTTTTCATTAACTTTGATGGGAAGAGGGCTGAATGTCTCACAAGAACAGAGCCTTCATTCTACGTACAAATGTTCCCTTTCCAATAGCTGGATAAGTATTACTGATTAGTATTTTCCCTCGATTTTAGTTCATTTGCAGTGAAAATAACATTTCGTTCAATATCAAGATTCTGCAGCCTAAGATCGAATGGACTTCACTTTCAACAGGACTGTATAATACACTACTTCAAGTTAACAAACAAGGAATGGAAACACCAAGATGTACCAGAGATAATGCACTAGCTCACTTGAAGTTATGTTGCATTTTCAGCAAATATAAAGAATCTGAACCCAGTAAAACACAGAGAAATTGCTAGATTAGTCTGTTTCCAAAATCAACAATGGGCAGAAGAGGAACTAAAAAGCAAACAAACAAAAAATAAAATAAACAACCCTACCAGAATAAAGAAAGAAGTTCTATACATTGAAAGGGATTTTTGTGTTTGATTGCTTTTTAACTAATGAAGGAACCAGCACAGTTACTTAGCAATTCCCAGAAGACTGTTCTCCCCTCTCTTACCTGATTTTAGGAGTCCAGATTTTACTTCACAGTGAGAAGTCGTAAGTCCAATCATTATTAAAACAGCAAGACACAACCACTTTCCTATGTTCAACCTGCAACCCTCACTATTCATTAATTACACCTACACTGAGGGTAGCTTGCTCTGCTGTCTGCTTGCTCTGCTCTGCTGACAAGAGGTACACGAAATACCATCTGTATTGCAGAGTTGGCAACTTTGGAACAGTCAAGTTTTACTCTGACTAGTTACTTACTAGTAACGAGTTGGATTGTATTCATTATTTTATATATAGATATCTGCATATATGTCCCTTTGAGACCTATCCCAGAGCAACGCTATAAAAAGGTGCCACAAGGAGATTTTAAGAAATACCTGAAAGGCTGGTTGCAGCACATTCAGGAGTCATCTGGTGAACCACGGCTTCTTAAAGCCTCGATGGTGGCTGACTCCACACACTCTTTGGATCAGAGACTCAAACTTCTGATATGTTTTCACCACATAAAAGTTCAACAAGTCACAAACAAGCTTCTTTTCTGTTCTGGTGATATTCATGTGCCCCAAATGCCCAATGGCAATAGTGGGGAAAAAGTCTCAGGTACCAGCTCCTACTTTGACTCCCATCCCTCATTCCAAATTTTTCCTCAGAAACAGACAAATATACCAACTCCCACCAGCCCTCCCGCCCGCCCAAAAAAACCCACCAACAAAAAGATACCCAGGAAAAAGATAAACAGGCTCTCATCAAAATAAAAGGTAAATTCTGAAAGAGAGGAACTCATCAATTTCCTTATGCAAAACACACCAATATATTTAAACCTTTGTGATCATTAAGCCAGCAATACATAACTATATATCCTAGTTTCATTTCAAAACAGATCAAAGACACCAAGGACAATTATTCTTTCACAGTCACAACCATGCTACATAAATACTTAAAAATTCATATGATTCCCCAATACAAAATTGTTCTATAAAGTTGAAGATCAGATATCTACCAGAGTCATATTTATAGTCATGGCTACTATCAACTGTCCAGCTAGAGAATATTGAAGAAAAACAAGCTTTTTTAATATATTATAGTTAATTTATCATCTAAGTGACATGCGTAGCATAACAATGGACTGGAAACAGTAAAGCAAAATGATGCATTAGAAAAGGAAATTTTAGGGTTATTTTGTTGGTGGGTTGGGGGTATTTTTGTGTTTTAGATACAAGCCACACATACAGGCATTATTAGTGAAAAAATTCATGAGAACTGAAAAAAACACAGTTGCTGGAGTAAAAAGGAACACTGAGGTCAAAAGAGCAACAAAAAAACTTATTTGCATTACTGTGAGGCACAATATAAAACATACTGCCCAAACAAATAGACACTGTCCCATTAATTACGTGTATCAAAGATGACTCCTCTTTCCAGCAAAATACAAAGCTATCTTCTTGCTGTGATAGAATTTACTCTCAGATGTATTTCCAAGATTGCCAGACTGGAAGGAAAAATAGTAAGAGATCCTGGAAGTAGTTACCATAATCATACGATCCTAACCGTTTTACCAGTAATGTCAGTTACAGCCTCCAAGTGTCCTACTTGGGCTAAGTGACGTGTGACCTTTCTGGACAGCCCTCAAAGGCTGTTTGCTTAAGTTTCTCTGACCACACACAAAAAGCAAGAACCACTAGAACAGTGCAAGCGCTCTGCTAAGAAAAGCAGCAGCTAAGTTGAAGAACAAGAACCTGCTCCTCACCATTTCTGACAGCCAGGCCTTCTCTACTTATGGGGAAAACGTCCCCCTGAGATCTGGGGTTACTGAACCTAACAGGTTAATGGAGATTACACGGACTTCACAGCCACAGAGGTGCTATTAAGTCAATTGAAGGTGCAAGTTTGTCAATTATATGGACTATTTCTAAAAACCACATTGGATCTCAAGTCGTATGCATGATGAAATTGAAAAAACCTATCAGAGACATACAGAGATGTGATGGCCACAGCATGAAGCAAATATGCCTCGAGTTTGGGGCAGTATTAGCTTTGAGAATGAAATAACCAGCAAAATCATGCAAGATGTTACAAGACAAACATGCATACCAAGTAACAAAAGGTATGAATCATGCACAGTTCCCAGAGTAGGTAGGCACGCAGATACTGTACAAACATAGACCAGTATAAATAGGAGTACAAGCAGCAGCACTCTCTACATAGGACTTCCAAAATTTTCAAGTCTTTTAGGCTCTGGCGCTCCAATGACAACATAAGGCAAATCAGATGCAAGTAATAAGACATTGACTTTGTCAGAAATAATTCTTAGATTAATCATTTAGCTAAATACAGTTACTTAAGCTAGATAATAAGTAAAAAAATTAAAATAGAATTAACATCGTTAGTTTAGAAAATATGTCATTTTACCTGAACAGCAAGGGAAGATGCATTATCAGACAGCAAAATTTGTTCATCTGTTGACAGAAAAAAAACCCCACACAATTTCAAAAAAATAGTGTTCATTTAGCTACTGACCTGTAACTGTAAACCATTCTGGGTTGCATTTCTTATGCATAAAACAAGGAGCATATATATAATTGTAACGCAGCTGAACTACAAAATCTGTGATACGAATATTAAAAACATAAAGAAAAAAAACCAGGACTTTTTCTCCCGCAAATGCAATTGCACTTATCATATATTACCACCAATAAAAAATTCTAATAACTAAAAAAACCAAATGCTTGATTTTTATGCCAATTACTCTTCTTCCAATCAAAGTTAAATAAAATTGTATCTTCATACCTCCTCTGGCAAAAAAGTAAAAGTATTCAGAAACCTATAAAAGCAGCTTGCAGTTAATATTGCACACTGTGTCTAGGTCTGTCACACAAAAGAAAGATGACAAGTTCACTGCAATAAAAATTCCATGCTTAGAAGACTAGGGCTGCTACCTATTAGTCTTCATTACTTTGCAGTCTTCTGACAACTGTAGCAGGCTGCTGAGCCCCAAATGGGGGCCATAATGTGATCTGATGATATATGAAGAGCTGCTAAAGGGAGCCTGAACCATCCTAGCCTATACATTTTAACAGTTCCTTTCTACTGAGAGCCCACTTTACCACAAGACTTCAAAAATCTGCTGCCTCAGCTATTGGTGCAGTAAATCTGCCAACTGTGCCTGCAACCACATCATTTTACACTGCCTACAGCAGCCAATATAATGAGTCAATAATAAACCAAGGACCTTATAGGCCATGAATAGCTGGTTTATATTGGCAGATGCAAGCATAGCTAAAACCTCTGACCAGACAAACAACACAAAGGACTCTTTTAACAGTTTCTGTGCTTCCGTGCAGTTAATTATCTTAGTGCATATTTAATGTGTTTTCTAAAAATAAAGTAATTATTAATTGCCAAAACCAGTGTACCCACCCTTCAGTTGCTGATACAATGCAGCATTTTCAGGCCAAGGCTCTGCGGCTGTGGAAAGAGGAGAAACGAATTAAGCAAGCCAAACAACAATGTGCTAGCAAATGCTAACTGAACATGAATGTCACCGAGAGCAGGAACTTAAACTGCAAAGAGGCTGATGCAAGATTTAACCCTGCCCTAAAAATGTCCCACTGTCACTCTCTTCTCCTGCACTTCCCTTCTGCTCACAGAAGGGACATCACAGAGCAGTAAGTCCCAAAATGTAATGTTACAAGATGAGCTAAAATTCAACCTACATTACAGAATGGCCTTGCAATTCTGAAGCAGCTAAAGCAGCTGTTTTCCCTCCACTGTAAGGACATCTTTGCACACATTCCCCTCCTAATTCTGGCCACTCCCAAGAGCAACTATTTAGGAAGATATTAAACAAATAATTCTGGAGAGAACAGAACAAGACACAGAGGAGAGAGGCACAAACCTCCAAACTAAGTGTGAAGAACACTTTGGGGAAAAGCTTTCTTTTAAAGTTGTGTGCTCACTGGTCCTATATAATACCCACAAAGCCAGATTCTTGGGCATGTCAGATATGTACTCACCAGGACAACCATTGCTAAAAGTTATGTACTGCTCAGCCCCAAAACTGGCAAGTCAATAGGCACTCAAAAAACAGCATCATCAGTTATTCAAAACAGTTGAGTAGTTGATAAAAAAAAATGAGGCAAGGAAATAACAGACAATCACATCTTCCAGTTGAGAACCGTTGCATGTAATCAATCATACACCACTTGAGTTTATGGGAAGACAAAAATAATAATCAGTACCAATTTACTGTTAATGGTAGCATTAAGGTAACAGTTCATCATTGTTTTGTCTCCATTACTTTCCTTGTTAATGTCTGATTAAAAATCTATTTTTAAGTATCAGTTCAAACCTTGCATTCTACCCAAAATAGCTATTTGTAAGAAAATTAATGCTCTAATCATGTAAATTATTTTTTAAAGCAATAATGTCTATAAATAGCTATGTGTGGTTCAAGCAAGTCACAGGCTTCAGTAAGGTCATTTTTTGCGTTTCTGCCTTTAGAACTCAAAGAAAAAAAACCGTACAATTTTCTAACTATCATTCCTTTTGGATATTCATGAAGTATTAACTTTTGTGGAAGTCACACAGAATATAAAGCTGAAAACACTGTGCACAAGTTTGTGAAGGTCACTGCCTCTAACATTAAGGCACAGAGCCTATCAGACCTATACTTGTACGGGCATGAGAAAGCAATTAATCACATTTAAGTGTCATGAAAAAATGTTTTATGTTTTATTGTAGCAGCTATTGGTTTTACACCCCTCCATTACAGTTTTGCCCTGGAGTAAAAATTCTTGAGGTGGAAGTACATTTACATCTTTAAATAAAAAGAGACTAAGACAGTGTCTGCAGTACTACAACCTTAACTGTTTAAAATAATTTATCTAACATACATTTCTTCAAGCCCCCTGAAGTCTTGCAGGAGCAAATAGAATGAGGAAATTAAGAATGGTATTACTATATTTTAGCAAACTTACCAGTGTTGGACTCTGAGATACTTAGAGAAGCAACTAAGTCACTTAAGGTACGTTAATCTTGTAAATGCTCCAGCCGAACAGTGAAAACATCCTTTTTACATGCCCCAAATGGTCCAGAGAGCTTCAATTGCATGGGCTCATTTCTACTGGAACTTTTTGCCTGATCCTCGTCAGATTGAAATGACAGATTTATAACTAATTCTTGGATTCCACCTCAAACTGGAAGCAGCCTACTTTTTACACAAGCACGTGACTGAAATATTTCAAAACCATGAAAATCAAGTGGACTTTTCATTTTCCAACAAAAGAATTAGGTATATTTCAAGAAATTCTGATGTTAATTCCAGACTGATTTTGGTACTAAGCTATATGCAGCCATGAAGATACAGGCATATATATACACATACACAACAGGTTTTTGGCACACAGAATCCAAAATTACACTGCTGCTAAGGCATGCCACATTCATGCTACAAACTAAAACACAAGCAGAATATTGCTTGTAACTTGTTTGCCCTTATCATCTTAACTCTTACTTCCACAATCTACTGATCACATACACATTTTCATGAACTGTATCTGCTGGCCCTAATTTCATTAGTCATGATATGAAGTCTTTATCCCACAGCCTTAGTACACAGGAGCACACATCCCAACTTGAGGGAAGGAAAAGACTAATTTAAATTCATTCACAGTTTAGTTCTGTACTAATGTAGGTTTTTGACAAGCAAATGAAAAGAGGACAAACAGCCACACAAAAATCTGAGCCTTAGTTATTAGCACACCTTAAACTCCAAACTTGAGCAGTTCTAAGACAATGAATGAATGATACCCCCGGCACTTGGCACCTCACAGTCTCCTGAGGGAAGTCACGATTTTGACCAGGTCTGCATGAAGTAGACTCATGCCCATGGGCCTTGAACCAAAGCCTTCAGTTCTCTGGATGCAGAGCAGATCAAAGATAACTGATTTTGTTATCAGTATACAGAGTGGATTTTAAAACAATCAGTTTCACATAAAGATTCATGTATTTCTCATACCTAGAAAAAAAAAATTCTGTAGCATGCATTCATCACACTGCATCACATTCAGTGATACCAGGGATACGAACACAAAGCCTGTGCAGTCCTCTGGAAATCAAAGAATTAAATATCCATTCACTTCCCATACCTTCCAATTTCTAAGCATTCTCCTTCTTCCAATATGTTTAAGAGTATCTATTCTTTTCTGATGGAGCAAGAAGTTTAAACACACACTGCTACTTGAGAGGTCCAGGTTCATAATGTACAAGCGAAATTCAAATAGCAGCTCCCATGCCACCTTCAATTAGTTGTAAGGTGAAAAAAAGGGAGCTAGGGGAGACCAGAGACCCGCCAGGGAAGAGAGAAGGAGGAATTGCTGAAGGGCTGTCACATGCCTCCACAAGAGGAGAAAGTGTGTAACATCTTTAATGTACAGCAATGACTCTTGCCTTATGAATGTAGGTGAAGACATAATTTGTAGAATAATAGGCACTAATATTACACGCTGCTTCAGTTCTGTCATATTTCCAATCCATCAAGTTGATTAATGCTATAATAACTCCTCACAAACTTATCATTTGTGCACTAATGAAGTCAAATCCAGTTTATCCTTCGGCAACTATAATCTTCTGGTCTGTAAACGTTCATTTTCCTGCTAACCACGGCTACTGTGGCACTTGGTATATAAAGAGAAAATTAACAAATGTGATGTCAATTCAACTTCAGAAGCTTTAGACACAGAATCACATTTATATGTTAGATCCTACGCAACAGACATTTTTATCATTAGTTGCTCACAGGATGAAATAGCTGCCTAGAAGCATGCCTTCAAGGAATAGCTTCTCTACATTTCTTAAGAATAAGGAACTATTTGGTTCTTCCTTCTGCTTCCATAATCAGAGGAATTACTGTTGTGTGGTTTTCAATGGGTCTGTCTCTCAAGCTTGTAGTCTTTAGTAAAAATTGTTTTCCCACCCTACTGAAACTTTTCCCATGGTTAACAAATTCAAATATTTAGTCTTTCATGTGGATTATCTGCTGTTCAGGACAAGCAAACCTCATACTATTGTCTTTCCCTACTTCTCCTCTACCACATTGCTTGTTGATTAAAACAGTAATGCCAGTTATAGGAAACATGCATCTGTGGGATCAGTCCCCTGTAAACTTCGCCTGGAAAGAGCTTGAGTTCAAAAGTTACACAGAAGTGAAAATTAAAGGGAGATGGACACAGCAAGCATCACTGCACAAGCCTTGTTACCCTATGTGCTGAGATTTCAGCAGATACAGCATCCCAACAACCAGAGAAGTCAAAAAGCAAGCGGACCATGTACACCTAATCTCTGTTTTTGTGTATGACTAAAAATACATTAAAATTTCACTAAGCTCAATGTGTTTGTTAGTCAAAGTGTCTTACTTATTAACAGTTTAGCATAGAAAATGTAGATTTCAAAGAGATAACAGGGTTCTTAGGTGTCAAATTAGACTTTTAGAAGAAAATTCTGTGAACTGATGTGTTGCATGTTCCCAGTGGAGTTTTAATTACTTAGGTTTGTAACTATTAAAACAGATTCCTAACTCCTCACCTGTCATGTCAGAGAATGGCAGAAAATACATAATTTCTGGTCTTACAAAAAAACTTCCAAAGCAAAGAATGAGTTATGACAGTCCCATCAAATTCTTTGACACTAAATGTGTATTGCATTAGGTGTATTTTTCAGGTTTTGTGGTGAAATACTTTATTTCAGCAACATTAAGACCAGAGACAGATATTCAAATAGCAATTTGATTTCAATGTTTCCAGATGTTTCAGACTGACATTTCAATAAGACTCCACCCAAATACTTTTGGGACAGTAAGAGAAAAGAATGCACATATGCATGATACTTTAGAGCACTGAACCCCACCATCAGCAGGGGATCAGCAGTTCACCTGAGGTCTATACACATCTTAGCTCCAACTAAAGCTCTCAAAACAGGACATACTATACTTGCATGGGGGTGAATTTTAATTCAAAGAATGAGAGGCTGGAACAACATTCCCCCAAGTGAAGTCTGTGCAACAGGAAGCACCACATTCCCAAGACACTCCACAGTGCCTCAGCCCCACCAATTCCTTGCCTGAGCTGTTCAGGGTCTATTTATGGGTCTATAAAACTCAGTTTCAACTCCTACACTCTGAATTACCGGGAAACTATTCATCCTGTGTCAGTGCTGTCTGGATGGATGGGGGAAACAGACATTTCCATCCACCTTCCCCAAGCAGCTGCACAATGATAAAAGAGATGTAATGAAATAAATGGTTTACAGTTATGCCTTTAATTCTGCTATTTTAAAAAACAAGACACTGACTGTGAAAATGAGAAAACACAAAACACTTTACATGTTAAATTGTAGAATATGCTAAACATCAATTTAGCCATTTCAGCAGTCTAGTATGAATAGCCAGTTTCAACAGTAGGGTATGAGGTATGATTTGCCCTGCTAGTCTGCCATTCATTTAAATGCAGTCAAACTGGGGCATTCTTGAACATCAGCCACAGACAAAAGACAGAGATCTCTGGATCCAGGCATCAAGATGTTGTCTCCTGCATGGGAAATGAAGTTACCAACAAGTTAAAAGTTTGTGTAGGAAAACACTCAACTTGAAATTAGGCTGTTTCCAGCTCTTAGCAATACCATAGAATTCCAGTGGGACAAGAACATTTTTGGAAGGCAATGGAGATAAAAATAATTTTCTGTTATAAAAGTAGCCTACGCCTAATAAGAATCAAGGCTAAAGAATTAACACCAGTTGTTACTATCCTGTTGATTATTGCTCAAGTACTGAAACAATACAGTGAGAAGTAAACAAAGACAATTTCTGCCACAAATCTATAAACTGAAATTCACTGAATTCTCAGTATGCCACCAACTTATCCTTTAATATCTTCTTTCTGCTTCTGTAACTGTAGCACTCAATTGACTGCCAATGTCTTCCATGAAGTTCACTGTGTGCTGTTGTGTAGGTGAGGCTAGGATCTGGCCTGGGAACATCTGACCTTCTTAGAGCAATTTCACAAAATGTTATGAAGTTGTTATGGATGCTATAAAAATAAAGACTGCTTCTCTAAAATCACCACATTTGCGTGGATCAATTTACTTTTTGTTACACTCTTCTTAAACACTTCGATATTAAACTTACATGAAAAAGGAGGAAAGCTGTATTTACCAGTTTTGTTCACATAGCATTAAAGGCCTACTAAAACAGCCAAGAGGCAAGATATCCTCTATTTTAAAAAAGCAAACAAAATAGTTGGCATTAATTTGAATCTCTGTATTGCAATATTACAGCTGGAGAGATTAACTTACACATTATTTTTACATAATTTACTTCAGCCTCTCCCTAGGTACAAATCTGATTAAAATATAATGAGGATTCTCAAAACTGTTTTCTCATAAGAGTAAACACTAAAAAGAAATTTAGTCTTATATTTGGGCAATATCCACATCCAACAACATTACTTACAAGTCTTCAAACACTATGAAGCAAACATCATAACAATCAGCAAGAAAGCAGCTACCCTTTTGCCTTCCTAAGACTGGTGATATGTGAGGGACCTGCTGCTCAATATGCTTTAGATGTAATAACCAAAAGAAAAGCATGTGAAAGCTATCCCCCAGATTGCAAAAGGAAGGAAGATTATTAGCCACTTGATATTAAGATGCATCAAAAAAGAAGCAGTTGATCACTTCATTCTCTTCTAATACAAATAGCTCATAAGTAGCAAAACATTGTTTAAAAAGAAAATGCCAGGAACTGATGTGCTTCTGTATCTTTATTTCAGGAAGCAAATGGAAGGTACATTTTGACTAATACAGTGAAGCTGCAGCCACTTTGGAACCAAAGCAGTTAAAAGTATACATCTCATACATTAACAGTGATCAATAAAGGAAGTACGAGAAAGTTGTGAATTAGCTTCCCTAAGACCCACCAGTTCAACCCACCCACACTGAGTACAGATCAATTTCATGTAATTGGCCTGGTCCTGCAAACTAACAAGGGCCAAGAAAAAATGCAAGCATCAGCAACTCCCTGGCTCTGCTGACAAAGGACCAAAATGCGTTTCATAGTGCCTTGCCAAGTGAAAACCAATTTTCACACTAGTTAAACACTATACATTAAATCATGTATCAAATAATTACATCATTTGCTTAAATCTGTCCCTGGCCTCCTTCACACAGATATTACAATTCTGATAAACCATGACTGTTCAGTAATTATTGACTGAACAGACAGTCAATGTAAAGACTCAATCTCAGTGGCAATTCTCAAGTTTGAGTTTCCTGTAGCTGCACCACTATGAGAGTCACAATGTGACATTACTGCATCAGCCATTTAGCATGACACAATCTGCTCCGTCACCCTACAAGAAAGCCATTAATTGCATGTGTTTAAGCATTAGTCCAATTCTGTTACTGTCTTTGAGTTGACTTTCAAGAGTTTTCAGTCCATGGTTCAATCATCTAGGGTGCTCAGCACTCACCTCTAGGACAGGCCACAGGAGGGAGATCCTGTCAGGAAAGGAGGCCAAAAAATCTTAACAAAATCAAATCCATAAGTAAAAGCTGTTCCTAAATCAACATCTAGATCATCTTCAGGAAAATAAGAGTGCATGCCAGCTAAATTATCTCAAAAGATTTATTTACAAAGTCCTGACAAGCTATTTTACTTATTCTGATATTCAGCATAAATGCTCCATCTCAAAGAAGCTCTATAATTCTTAATATTAGCTTTTTATAGATCTCCAAATCAATCACTTTGCTTTGTGCTACTCAAGTCCCTTGCCCCCCTCTGGCCCTGACACAAGAAGTCAAACTTCAAGCACAGAAGCTATGAAAAACAGGACAGTAGAGGTACGACACTCATTAATGCCTTAAGTGCCTTACTGGACTGTGACATTTCTTAGCCACAATATCGACATTTGTACACTTTAAATCAGTCCTTTGAAAGCTCTCACAGGTTGAGAACCCCTTTTCCCTGTGATAGTCTGAACTCTTTTCCCAAGGATATTTACAGGCAGTCTGACCACCACTTCTGTAAAGTGCTCTAAGGAGCATCCTGCTTTCCCATCTACAGCACCCCTGCTCTGATCCACAGTAAAGATCCCACACATCTGTCCCACCAGACAGGAGCCCAGTATCCCATACCTGCTCCAAACGCTGCTTCCCACATACACAATTCCGGCTCACCCAGCCCTGGCCCCTCTGGCCTTTCATTAAGGATCCCCCTCACTCTCTTTCCTACCTTGCCCACAGCCCTAAGCAAAGCAGCACCAGTCTTGCAAAGATGTAAGAAGAGCCAAAATCTCTAGGCAGGGTAGAAATGCAAACAGTTAGTACTGGTGCAGTCAGCCACCCAAGCATTGCCATGAGCAAGGGGGAACACACTGCTTTAGGGCCAAAACCAGACAATGGTATTTGCCATAGCACTCCTCACCTCTGGGAAACAATGCAGACTCCCTACTTCAAAACCTGAAAACATTTATCCTGTTCTCTTAATCATATTCTCACAATCTTCCTCATTCCTTTTCCAAGACTTTCAGTGAGAACACTTCAATGCATCTACAGTTTCTCCAACATGGCACTCCAATGTAAAAAGAAATACACATGCAGTTGAACTTTGAAAGTTCTTGTTAAGAATGCAAGCTTCATTGTCAAATTGTCACATTGGCTTCAACATCATTACACCATAGCTAGAAGGCAGAACTGTTAAAAATTCCCATCTCTCACCATTTTTCCTCTCCAATTCAGTATGAACATTTCAATTTTTTTGGCTGGGATTCCCCCCTCCCCAATGAGACTTTTCCTGCATTCTTCACAGCATCATTGGAATTCTTTCCTTTGATGTTTGCAGTCCATCCTGGGCATTTTACAGGTTTTATTACTACATATAATTTCTTCTGATTTGTATTAAAACATCTATGTTCAAGCGATGATTAAGTCATCTTCCTAAAGTCCAGAATTTAAATGTAATAGTCATAAAAATTTAAGAAACTGGTGTGTACTTTCTCTCTGACCATTCTGGGGCTTGCGCGCTGCTGCAGTTTCTCACTTTCAAAAGAGACAGCTGAAAATGCCCAGCAATGCAGCAACATGTGATGCCTGTTCAACTAGAGCAAAGGACAGCAACCAAGCTCTTTCATTCATCCTTGTTTTGAAAAAAAGTGACTCACATGGTCCAAACCTACAGGAACAGACCAGGTTAGTGCCTGAGGACAATCAAAGAACCAAGCAGCCAAGGATCAGAGAGAAAAAAAGGAGTCAGAAATTGAAAAAAATCTGGTTCCTCTCCAAAGTTGTTCCTGAGCTCCTGGACCAAACCACATGTCTTGTTTTCATCCGCTGATGAAAGCTCAGTTGCAATTCAAACTGGATAGTATGATAGAGATGTTGCTTTTAGTTTACTAAGTTTGTTACCACTATATCGAGAGCAATCTCATTTCTGGTGTGAAAAAAGGAGACATTACTTTAGCAGAAAACATGTAACAATAAAATGCTGATTAGAGAAAGACTGTTTAGTCTTAATAGAGCCAGAAACATCTATAGAAGCATACTCTATTATAAACTGTAATTATACCGCTGCTTAAAAACAGGAAATAACAATATCTCAAAATGAAATATGTACTGTACTATAATAATTGTGAAAGCAATGTTTTTCTTGACCTAAAAAAAAAGATTGAAGAGGCAATTCACTCAAAGGATTGGTCCAAACCAAGTCATGAAACGTGTCTGAGCACAAATTGGCAGGAGCAGCATATGAGACTTCCTTATTGAAAATGAACAAGAGTTAAAGGGATTCCTTTTAGCTTGATTACCAAAAGAAAAGCACACATGTAAAAAACATTGTAAGATAAAATCATGCAGACTGACAAATTTGTTATTTTCAAATAAATTTTTCACTACAAACACCTCTGCAGCAGCCCCAAACAATCTGTGCTGCCAACAACCTATTATTAAGCAAGAATAACTTTTTTTTTTCACCTCACACATGCAAGAAATGCTAACATTTACCTATGTGCATTTTGATGCACAAAATGCATATTCAGTTTAAATTTTACGTCTTTATGTTTGGCAACAATTTAGGTGATCAGGTTTCGTTCTCTGCTAAATTGTAGTTTGTCTCAATACACAAAACATGCACATCAAAGATTTATTTGGGCTCTGGCATGTCACATTGGAGGTAGACTCACTATGAATGTAAAATATCTAAAGGCAGAAAGGCATTTGTTTTTCAAATGGAATTCATTTCCCTCAGTATTAAAGCTAGTCTAGGACTCTTGGACATAACAGCAATTAACAGAAGTAATTATCCAGAAATCAAAGGACAGACAAGGATACTGTTTTCTTTCTTTTGATCACTGATCTAAAACCAATGTTTTTGGGGAAGAAAGAAAAAAAAAAGTAAAGCATATGGAGTAATTTAGTGATCAATTAAACATATTTTCAACAATCTTTTAGAGATGATTTGAGCAGTCAGCTTCCCAAAACTACTAGTTAGAAAGATTAATGTTGTGGGCCACTGGAAAGCTAGCACTCTAATTCTTATCTTATCCTGTTAATATGTGATTGACGCTGAGTTGCTCTAAATAAATTCTCCACCATATTGTTCAACTAATATTTTCTACAAGAAAGACACAGTATCAACCTCTTTATATTTCTGAACAAGCAAATGGCTGAATGTCACACTAATGCAAGCCTTATACTCCACGTGATTCAGTCATTGCTTTGCATTTAATCATTAATACATTAGAGCAGTAGACTATGCTCAGCATGTTCAGGTGAAAGCACGTTGCACAAAGAGGGTGCTGAATTACTGCAGCAGCACAAATAGGCTGAGCAACTGATGGTCACAAAACTGCTGAGTCTGGAAGGCACTTCTGGGAGGTCCAGGGTAAGCCACAGCAGGTTGACCATCTCCACTTCAGCACTGAGCATCTCCAGGGATGAAGACTCCACAACAGCTCTGAGCAACCTGCTATAATGTTAAATCACCCTCACAATGAAAAAGGTTTTTCTTGCCTTCAGATGGTGTTTTCTGTTTCAGTTTGTGCCGAGACAGTGAACAGGCACATCAGAAGTGAATGCACAAGGCACAGGCAAAGTGGAGATAAGTAGTACTTGAAAAAAAATATTCAGATACATACACAAAAAGTCAGTGTGTAAGAGAATTTTATGCTCCTCTTCCCTACTAAAATCCTCCTGTCACATTTCTAGAAAGCAAACTGCTGGGCTGATTGCCTCAAACACCTGCATGAAAGGACCCATGCACTACAGCTGCCACATGTTAGGAGTGGCAGCAGCTCATTGCAACTGCTATGACAAAGGGACATCTTCATGCACAGGACCCTCAATGACGAGCCAGTGAAATTTCAGTTTTTTGAACACGGAAAAAATTCTCAGTCATTTTTACTTTCCCTTCCATACGTAACAGAAAGGCAGTATTCACAACTACAGATACGGGGTAGCGCACTATTAAAATAAGTGGTGTTGTTAAGTGGTATTTTTAACTTGAAGATACACCATTTTTCCACCCCACAAATATCCCTAGATTTGGGGGATATTTATATCTTCTTAGTAACAGAATGAAATATTCCCTATGTCAGTGTAAGGTTTCAGGAAATCTAGAAGTGTGGTGGGTATGGGCCAAGATCTTGGATAACTTTTTTTTAAACTGAAAAATCTTCCATATGAACAAATTGAGTGACTTTGCCCTCATTTAGTTTCAGACTGAACCTGGTTCAAAATAAGGACAAGCTAGAAAGGTCATGACCCAGCAGCAAAGGTATTTTTTATTTTTAGGGCAGGTAACTGATTTTAAAACTGATTCACTTCTGGGAAAGCAAGGGCAATGCCAGAATTTAGTTTTAAAAAATGTTTCAGTGGGCAGGTCTGCAACAACAATTTGTAGTGTACCTTGAGTCACAGTAAGTAAGTGTATATCCCATAGAAATACAAAATTATTAAATAAAGTACCAACCATTTCCATTCTGCAAAAATGGAAAAGTACTGCCGGTATTTTTATGTTATATGTTTACACATTACTTTACCTATGAGATACTTAACCTGTGACTGACAGGTAAAAGAAGAAGGGCTACTGCTTAAGCTTATTAAATTGTAGGAGTGTCCAGAAGTACCTGAGCAGCTCTGACGCCCTCAAAGCACCACCTTAATAGTAAAACTGTAAACACGTAAGTCTCAGACTCATATAAGCAGCATGCCACTACTCCAAACAGGAGGTAGGAATCTCTTGAGGAACGGAAGAACGCTTCAGCAGAGAAGTAAAGACAAATTGCTGCAAAAATCTGTCTTCTTGTTTGCCATTCTTCAAACACACATTTTCCTTAAACTATACTTAATTTGGATCTCTCACTGTTGCATTCCACAACAATTGGCTTGTTTAGCAGGACATTCTTGTGAAATGACAGCCCTTTCAATAAGAAAGCAATGAGATGCCTACATACAACATAATCTTGAATTTGTCTTTGTAATTCCAGAAAAAAAGTAAGTATTAGCAAGCTGTCACTCTAGAATATTGATAAAGGTCACAGAGCAGAGGAAGGCAGGAGAACCAAGATCTGTTCATGTATTTCATTACCCTTAATGACAATACAAATAAAATACACTAAAGAGATCATTAAAGGCAAGTAAATGGCATGAAGCAATGCTGATCATGACTGTATTCTCCATATCCTGAGGAACCAGGGCTCTGGCCCTCAGAACATAAGCATGGCTGGTGTTAACATCTATGAATTAGCAACTGCCAACTCAAGAGGCCTGCATAACTTTTCTATGAGTACCTTTGCAGACCTAAATTAAAGATCCACCATGTTCACATGACCTACAAGTCAAAGTGCATTCACAGTAGAGAATCCAACTCAGACTCTCTTGTTGGGGTCTCTACCAAGTGGCAGAAGACCCAGCTCCTGGGACAAAATCCCACCTTCCTTCTCAACAGGTCAGTATCAATCAAAAAGCTGTTCCTTTGCAGTATTTATTGTTTGTGAACTTGTGTAGCAGCAAAAGATCAAAAACAGAGAATAACAAGTAGGGAGAAACTGACCAATGCCCTTATTCCCAGCATGCAACATACTAACTGTATTTTGAACTTCCTGGCTACGAATTATCCAAGGTTCATGGTTTTTTGCTTTGTTTTGTTTTCTTTCGGAGCATATTAATATAATTTTTTTTGCAAAAAACTCCACAGTGATGCACACTTCTGTTTTCTCTCAAGGGTCACGTCCAGCTTACACAGCCCAGCTGTGGCAGGTCATCCCGTCACAGGGGACACAGGGCACAGCCTCACAGGGGCACAGCCTCACAGGGGACACAGGACACAGGCACACAGGGGCACAGCCTCACAGGCACACGGGGGAACAGCCTCACAGGGGCACAGGGCACAGCCGCACAGGGCACAGGCTCACAGGGGACACAGGGCACAGCCTCACAGGGGCACAGGGCACAGCCTCACAGAGGACACAGCCTCACAGGGGCACACCCTCACAGGGGGCACAGCCTCACAGGGGGCACAGGGCACAGCCTCACAGGGG
>VWZG01002643.1:1601639-1615492 GCA_013396735.1 Grallaria varia | reverse complement strand
CACAGCCTCACAGGGGGCACAGCCTCACAGGGGGCACAGCCTCACAGGGACACAGCCTCACAGGGGCACAGGGCACAGCCTCACAGAGGACACAGCCTCACAGGGGCACAGGGCACAGCCTCACAGAGGACACAGCCTCACAGGGGGCACAGCCTCACAGGGGGCACAGCCTCACACGGGGCACAGCCTCACAGCGGACACAGAACGTAGGGCACAGCCTCACAAGGGCACAATGCACACCCGCGGGGCTCGGGGACGGGGTGACACAGCGGGATTCGACTCCAGCCGAGAGAATTATAAGCACGACGTGGTTTCATTGGACCACTGAAGAAAACTAAATGGCTTCAAAGTACGGATGCGCCGGGCACAGCCGGGGCCCGGGAGCCCACAGCCGAGGCGTCCGCAGAGGAGCTGCGCGGGTGCCCCCTTCCCGTCCCGCCCTCGCCCAGCCCGTCCCCCGCGGGGTCAACCCGAGCACGGGCCCGTTCGGCGCCGCAGCCCTCGGAGCGCGGCCCCGGCACCGAGCGGCCCGCCCGCCCCCGCCCCTCACCGGCCAGCTGAGTCACGAAGGCCTCGGCCACNGTGCCGGGGCCTGCCCGCCGCGGTGCCGGGCGCGGGCCGCAGGGGTTCCGGCAGCCCGGTACCGGCCCCGGCGGGCCTTAACTCGGGCGTGGAGTCGCAAGGGGAGCGGGAATGGGACTCCTGAAGTGTCTTGGGGACGATCGGTTATAACTAACGGGTACAGCTGCCTTTTCTTCATCCCGGACTGGGAACCTTAATTCCAGACGACAGACTCTGCGTTTTGAAATGTACACCTTGCCTTTAAACACCCACTAATTTCTTAGTCCTAATTCTATAACATAAAGACTACCCAAAGTTTCGGATAATGCCTATAAAATTACATACCAAATAGGTCGGTTGCAGAGAAGATAAAGGACATAGGGAATACTTGTTCCATTATTCTACAGTGCCTCTTGATCCTCATTTCTTTAGCCACACTTAAATAAGAATTGAGAATGTCCTGTTTTACCAAATAAGACTCTACTGTGAAGGACAGACAGCACATTTCAGTCTTGTAAAATCTTAAATATTTTAAGTACTTGAAGACATGGAATATATAAATGTATTAATGTTTACAAAGTATGTGAAAGTCCTCTGGTGACATTTACTACTGAATCACTAAGCATTGTTGCTAATTATGTTCTTCACATGATAGTGGAAGCATGCTATTAGGGCAGTAGCAATAGCAGAAGAGCCAGTGAATACGCTATGACAACAGAGCGAAGACTGAAAACAGCGATGTGGAAGAGAACTGATTTTTTTATAAATGCTGATGAAAGCTCAATTTCTAATTACAGTTGTAAACTGAATAGCATCAAAATTACAGAAAATCTGAGCAGCCTTGAGAAGCTGAGTGACTTTGTATTAAGAGATTACAAGACTCTAAATTAAGCTGGTGTGTGCTATTTGAGTCCTTTCATCACCAGCAGTACTTAGAAGGCTAAAAACACAAGATATGGTGCAAAAGGCTGAGCTTGAACTAAGTATGAGCTAGGACAAATCCATATATTAGCACCCAATTGAAAAAAGGTTTCTCTCTTTGCTCTGAGAAACTCTGCTCAGTTTGATACAAAGAACTTGTCTCCAGAAACGGAGGAGGATGATGCAAACTAAGTCAGGGAACAAAAATCAGGAAGTAATCTGGCAAGTATAAACAAATATCAACATAAATCTATTGACAGTTCTTAACAATTAGCCAAAACAGGAGAAAAACTGAGTGGTGCTTAGGCCATGCCTCCAACAAGTGGAAAGACATAGATGATCTGTCTCTGGACAGGAGGCTGGGGCAGTGTTTTTTGTTTCTGCATTCCTAGTCCTCCTCCCTGTTCACATTGAAAGGACTTTTAGCAGAGTACCCTGTAGGAAATCCTCCAGGAAGATCTCCAGTGATGATAGCTAGTAGCAGTGCAACCAACTCCATCACCACCTTCACCTTTATTCCATGTGCCTCTCTCCTCCCCCAGCTTTTTGAGGAAATACATCACTGTTGTGAGCCTGGCTTCCTGCAGGGCCTGCATGTGAATCGTTTCTTCAGCTGGCCTCATCATTAGCAAACTTCTTTCTGGTAATTCTTGCTCCATGCCATGGAAAGACCCCCAGCTTTCACAGGTCTTAAGGGCTTAACAGCAGGTCCCAAGGTGCTAGTCGCTCTGATTCCAGTGTGGAAAGCTGCACTTTCAGATAGGATTTCAAGGGAAAATAAAAGGCAGAATTATGCTGTCCCTTGGGTTCTGCATTTCAGAAAGTCAGCCCTTAATAAGGGGTACTTTCACAGGCATGCCCAAAAGATGGAGTACAGTTTTCTCATAGCCCATCTCTCCATACGGGCTGTCTTTACCATGTAAGGTATTAATTGCTAGGGTTAAACTGGCCATTGGTGAAACAGAACTAGGAAGCATATACTTACTTTCCATGGAATTTGAATAGGTTTAATATTCTGCCTAGGAAAAAAAAAAAAAAAAGAGTGTTCTTACTGGTTCCCTTAATATTATTTAAACAGCTTTTAACATATTTTGTTCCATGTTAATATTTGTAAAAATGTATGCCTATGAATAGGACATACCTGTACCTGCAGTATGATTCCTTTGCATGTATACTTTTTAGGAATATTTTACAAGATGGCAATGAAAGACTTTGGTCTCATGCATTTTTTCAAGCTGTTTGCTTTTTAACGCTATGGTTGGCCATTCAAATTACAGTCTAGCTAGCCATGTGTATGCCAATACATAAGATTAAAGAAATCACCAGAAAATGGAGGCATTTAAATGAGTTTCTCCAAATTTGAGAGCACTGCTTGGTGTCACATGCAGTTCTCAAATTCCTGGAGTACATTATGGGCTAAGTCCAGTTTAAGGTGAATACAATTGTATGTGCCAAACATTGACAGCAAAACTCCTCTTCAGAGCACTGTTGAGGTGGTAGCAGACACTGCAGAGTTGATCTGTGTTTCAGTATAACCTTTCTTCATCCCAAGACAGCCAGCTGGGGCCACATGCTGCTCGACAGACCTCATCAGAGCACTTTCTTAGCACTCCGGGGGACCTCTGCTCAAACCACTGCTCTCCGTTTCCATGGAGCAGGTCTCTAGCAAGTCAGGCCTTGCCAAAACACAGGAGGAGTACTGACAGTCATAGATTTGATTATCAATGGTTGTCTCAGAGAGAACTGTACAGAAATTCTGCTGATGGGTGAAACCTCAGAAGACTGCTTGTGTGGTACAGCTGGAGTTTGAGAATAGGCCAAGCAGTACTGAGAGATGGGGGAAAAAACCATCACTGAAACACCTTCTCTTTGCCTGGCCTACAGCCAGGCTGTGCCTCTGGTGTAACCTAGGGCACCCTACGGGTTGCTCTGCATTATGCTGCCTGTCAGTGTTTTAAAAGAGCAGTTACAGCTGCTGGGAATCTCTATAATGAAGGAAGACTTGAGTGAGTCCTTCCCTGTCAACGCACCCAGTGCCAGTCAGCAGTAGGAGGGTGTTTTTAGCATTACTTCATGCCAGAGGTTCTCTGTATACTAAACAGTCTGGCAAAGTACACAAAACAACAGTAACAGATGAATCTGAGCCAGTATGATCAAACTGATCTCACAGGGCATTTGGTATACCTTTAAGGCAAGTGTTTGCCCATCAGCCCATGCAATCCACTGCTATTCAGTATGAGGAATGGCGCCAGAATTACTCAAACATGAGCCAAGCTGCAAGTGTTTCAGTTACACACATAGTCCTAAGAGTTTACTAAGGACATACCATTTTATATGAGAACCTGAACTCAAAACTGAGTCCAAACTCACCTCTGCAGCTCCAGTGCACTTGCTTGGGAAGTTGTAGTGTCCATGACGGAGTAAGAAATCGAATTGTTTTTGTGACAGTTCATGGGTATCTTACAATAAATTTTCACATAAAGTTAATTGCATGCTGATGACAGTATTCTCTTATTTTCAAGGCAGGTTCAAAGGGGTCTAATTGTTGTGTAAACAAGGTAAGGTATGATTTCTAGGAACATATATCTCTAAAAATGTCGTAGAGTGTTAACATTAACCACTTTCACTTACACAAGATACTGCATATTTCATTGACAAATAAAACAATCCTGATGCATTTCTAACAACGCACATGAAGATAGGAAGAGTTTTCCTAGAGTTTTAAGAGGTCCAAGAATAGCATTTCTGAAAGCAAACAGGCAATCACAAACTGTATGAAAGCCATTAGATGAATCATTTTCTCCTCCCTTTCTCACCTCCTTTCCTGCCTTCTTTTGTTCAGCAGGATCAGTTTTTCGGGGGCGCCAGGCCTGTTTTAGTACATCCGTCATCCTTGCAGCTGCACTGAGCAGACATCCAAGCAGCTGTGCAAAAACTCAAACTTTAGTATTTCACTCACTGAAGGTGTTAAAGCCCTCAGGCTCTGGCATATTCCTGTCATTCACAGCAGCTGCTGAAGAAGCTTTCCCCATGCTTTGAAATAGCTAAGATCTTGAAGTCAGACCTTGATCTTCCCAGCTTTGCCTGAGCTTTCACAGGGGAGCCCTGCAGTTAAGCAGATCAAGGAAGGTCAGAGCCTCTACATCCCATCCCATTGCTTTCAGCCCAGGGCATCGGGTACCTCCTTGGGAACAGGGATATCAGCTCATAGGTCAGAGTCCAAACAAGGAGGAACTACGGGTAGGCAAAGAGGACAATTACCATGGTCTGAGCTTTAAATACGTCTGTTGGGCAGGTGGTCAAGATGGAGTGGGGGGTCCTAGGTGGGGCTGGTCAGCCCTATCAATGCCTCCAGAACCCTGACAGTGTGTCAGATGCACATGGAGCATGTCTCTCCATGTAAGTGGTGTTTTTAGAGCAGTAAGTTTCACATAGCTTATGCTTTATGGGCTCCGGACTTGGCTTTTAAACAAAATATCATGTCAGAGGGGCCTGCAAGTAGGAGCTTCCAGAAGGAAAACAATGGTTAGTGGGACTTTGCCCTCATTTTCCTGGCTGTGCTACTGCACAAGTCTGCACTGCCTTCCTCTAGCCTTCCTGCCAAACTCTACCTGTGGTTCCCTTGGATCCAAACTATGTTAACAGGCTGTTTCCATACTTGTCTACATCTTTTGAAACCCCACTTGACCGGACACCAACAAATCTTTTCTAGAAGCATGGGTCAGGACTGCATTGTCAAAATGGCATGAGCATCAAAGCAGCAATCACGACTCCAGCTTTCAGTAGTGATGGCTGTAAAGGTTCATCCTAATATTTGTGTAGCTCAAACTGCAGCAAAATCCAGGTCCATCTTCTTAATGAACATAAGAATAATTGTTCACAATTTGACTGTAGGCACTGGTTAGGCAAGTCTTCTCAAACTCCAAAGATGTTATCTGGAAAATTAAGGAGCTGCAGTTGAACTCAGTTTCTGGAAAAGCATGGTAAACACTGAGGAGGTTTATTAATTCATCAAAGCTCCTTGTAAGAGGGTCTAAATCCTTTTCTGGAGGATGGCATAGAAAGAATTAACTTTCTCCTTCTTTCTGTAGTAATGTCTACAGCCATAGTCACAACTTTCTACCCTGCAAGGAGGGAAGAGGCAGCTTTAATGAATTATTTATCTGTAACACACTGTAAGAGGGATGTGCTGTGATTAATTGTAGAGCTGGGCAGGAAATGGTTGCCTTGTCCCAGAAGATTTTGAGATTAAAAATATGTTGCTATTCCACACTTGAATAAAACAAAAACCCCTTTACAAGATCTTAGAAAGGGTGAGAGAGTAAGATCCACCTAAAAAAAAACACCTACAGTCATATATGTAGAACTCTTAGAACACCTGAGAAGAAAGTTTGGTAGAGAATTCATCATATCCCAACCATTCCATTCAACCTCCATACGCTTGGGAATTGTGTTAGGGAGGAGACCAACATACAGGAACAAGGACATGGACCTTGTTGATCCTGTGTGATTGCTGTCTCTGCTGAGCTAGGATGGGGCTTAGGTCTTGGCTTTTCCTGCTGTCCATCTTACTTCAGCAAAAGAGTTGTGACTGCTTCTACCTGATTCTTAGTCCTTGGAGAAACAACCCCTTGTTTCTTTTTTACAGATAAATGCTGCCGAGCTGAATGACCTTTTACAAACTTTTACCTCTGAATATAAAGTTTTTACCTCTAGATGGGAAACCTCCTCATTTAAAAAGCTTACATGGAAGTGCCTTTTTATTTTCTGAATCATTTCCCCAGTGTCTCATAAATAATAAGCATTTCTCTAGCCTTTTTTTCCCAACATTTTCAGTTTAGACATGTAGCCTGACCATACAGAAATGCCATTCTATATTGTTAAGAGAGGCTGAGAAATTATTCACTAGAGACAACATAGAAGAAACTTCAGAAGTTGAATCTATTCCATCTAAAATCATTGTCTTATTCCATGAAAGGAACAAGAAAAGCTTTGCCATATCTTCATTACAGCTGTAGAAGTTCATACTTGGTATAGTTTCTCCCCAGGGTATAACTGTGGTAAGGAAAAAAATTCTGCTGACTGAGATAATTTGAATATATATACGTTAAAAACATATGGTCTTTTTGGTTGTAGGTGTGAGTTGGTAAGGCTGGGTACTCCTGAGGTTTGTGAGGAGTTGTGGCCCATCCCATTGATCCTTTTCCTGGCACCAGTAGAAGGGTGTGAGAAAAGCACCAAGTGTTTCCTTTGGTCTGTTTAGAGACCAGGGAGACAGAAATAAAAAGCAGTCCAGCAGTGATTTTAGAACATTTTGCAAATAAGGTGCACTTTGAAGCTTTTTGAACAGTGGGCATATAAAAGGAATGCCTGGTTGAGAAATACTTTGAGCCATATGAGCCATATTCACTTTCTATGAGTGTGCAGAGAGCACAGGCTAGCTAAATTTTAGCCTAATCCAACTAAACTCCAGTCTAGCCCAGCTAACAGCCATGTGTATGCATGATGTCCCCATCCATTACCTCCTCTCCATTCCCTGGAGACTGGCAAAAGTTACAAGAGTAATGTTGTTAGAATCCAAAATGTTCTTAGTCAGATGTTTACAATTATATGTGTTTAGTGAAATGAATGAAATGAATGCTGGTAGAGAAGACTTACACTGGTGAGTCAGATGGCCAGTCTGTCTGAACTATCAGCAGAGTTGAAAGCAAACAGGACCAAAGCAGAACAAGCCCTGAGACCAAAACCCAAGTCCACCAAATGTGAGTGACTGGTGGCACTGCTTGTACATTGTGTGGCCACTGGTGAGGCTCAGGCTACCCTGTGGCTCATAAAGGCTTTAGGACACATTGCAGGCTGGCACTGACCACAGATCTGGGCGTCCCTGCCTGGATGTTACTGCTGCCAACAGTATCTTTTTATTAAATACATTAGACTTTAAATTTAGGACAAAAGTCTTCAAAAAAACAGGCCAGAGCCATGCTCCAAAACAGGCCATGCTCTTCCAGTTCTTGAAAGCACAGCTGTCTGTCTCTGGGAGGGGTGAGCTTTGTTGCAGGCCTTAGATCAACCTGCAGACAGGTTGTAATGCTTTTTTTGTTTGTTTTTATTTTTACTTTTTTATTTTTTCCACATTTATTATTGCACCAGAGTTGTGATGGTCATTTTCTTATTTGGCCCTTGCTGCAACAATGTGAAGTCCCAGGTCAGATTACCAAATCTGTTTGACTTGGTACCACATTTGAAAAGCAACCAGAACCACCAGGTGGTCCATTTCTTAAGTGAGACGTGACATTAAGAGTGTTCAGCAGTCCTGTCACGTGTTTTTGAACTTTCTGGCTGGTTACACTAAAATGAAAGTCACAGTGCTGGTTATAATTACAAAATTTTACAAAATCTTGGATTTATTATAAGAGATCACCCTGTTGCATGCATCATGTTTTAGTGTCCAGTCTCTTCCAGCATGAGAAAATGGGTTTGATAACCCAGTGTTGTCATGTACCTGCAATGCTTTTACTTCTAAAGAAGAAGATTATTTTATTGATAGGTTTTTAACATTGCTTGATAATTGTCATTGGATTTGATACTCTTGGATGTTGAAGAAAATGTTGCTGCACGTAATTTGTATAATTTATTAATCCATAAATGTGTGCATATTAAAATAAATATACCAACATCTGTGCTTAAGATATGGAGTTAATACTAGAGATTGCCAGGATTAGAAACTGTTTCCATTACCTGAATAGTAACTGGACAAAATCTGATCTGAGTAGTCATTAAAAAATTTAGTGATATTTTATCAGTTTTCAAATACCACTCTAAACTTTATTGTGTTTAATCTAGCTTGCTTGTTAAAGGAACATAAAAAGAGGCATTAGGAATGTAGATTTAGTGTAGCACAGTTGTTAAGATGAAAAGTAATAGCTGGGAAGCCTTAGCTCTCAGATTCTAGTGCTGTGCTAATGTCACCAAAATCATATTACTGGGATCTGGGTGTTTTTCATAGGCTGTACGGGTAGAAGGAATGCTTATTTTTGTCCCACAGAAGCAGGTCTCCTGATCCACTTAATTCACACATGGGCGTAACTCCGTGCACACTCACAGCAGCATGGACTGATGCATTGCCAAGGTCTTTGTTCTCTGATAAGGGCACAAGCTCAGGTATGACCTATGCTGGTCAGTGTAAGGGTCTCTCTCTAAGGTCAGGGCTATGGGCCAGACTGCTTGAGTCAGACCTGTTAAACATTTTCTTAAGGCATGATATGCCATCCTGGTTAAAAATGCCATGTTTTTCAGAATAAACTTTCTTGTGAGTTATTGTTTGCAACACTATGCTTTCTGATGACGTGCAGTAAAAAAGTCTGTTTTCCAGGTGTTGGGAAATCTGCTAGGCCAGTAGGAAGGGAACTGACTGTATTCCTCTATTTATTTGTTTACTTAAAATGCTGGGTTTCAATCTGTTAATCACCAATGACTGTTGCCTTTTGAGGATCCAAAAACACAAGAATACCAAAATTGTTTATGAAAAGCTCTTTTGTGGACCACTGATCTAAATATTTTCAGTAGAAAGTAACCTTGTCCAGTTTACAAATAGGTCTCAGGACTGTATCTCTATCTGAGATTTTAACACTCTGCGCAGGCATAAGTTTAAGCCAAGGAAGATTCATTCACATGTTGCGCAGCTGAGGTTTATTTTGTTCACTTGCCTAGTGCTCAAGAGAAAAAAAAAATTCCAGATAAAGCTAAAATATGGTGGGACACTGGCTCTGGGAAGCATCTCTCTCCTATGTATTGCTCAGAATTATTTGGAGGGCATTTTAGAGATGTGGTTGAGTAGAGGTGTGAATAACAGATGTTGTTTGGATAGGGAGCAGAATGATTTGTCATTTCATTTACCATTTTTCTTTTAACAGGATGCTTTTCCCTGGCCAAAGGCTCCTTACTTCACAGACACTAGGAAAACTCATAAAAAAGAACGGTTGAGATTGAGCTGTATGTAGCTGTATATAGCCCTATACTGCAAATAAAATAGAATGTGTTTCCCATAAACTTCTTAATGATACGCTAGTAACAGCCGTCTCATTTGGGGTTTTGCTCCATACCGATTTTTCCACGGTCATCAGGGATTTGCAAGTGTTCTCAGGATTTCCTTAAAATTTAGGCTAATAAAGCAGTGCAGGAGAAATCATAAGTATGATTTATTAGCTATTAGAGACAAGTTCTTGGAACTGTAAGGAGGTATTTGCATTTTGTGATTTTGACTGCAAAGACTTTTCTTAAAAGAAGTAGTCTGTTCTCTGCTAGTAATCTGTACCATTTTTTGTGGAAACCAGAGTTTCCAGATTTTATCAATAAATAAAGGAAATGGCACACTTTTAAAAGGAGATGAAAATGTGGGGATTGGGTTGCCTATTTTTGTTTTCTGGCTTACTTTTTTGTTCTTTCATGGTCAAAATAAACCCGTATATGCAGCTCATACTATAAACCAGAGTCACTGGTTTGACCCTCAGCAAAGCATTCCCTGTGCTCTATTTGCAAATGTTAACATACTAATTCAGTTGTGCTTGGGAAACCAGATAGCCATTCAAGCCTGGGTTCTTGCCTAAGCTTGGTTTTCAAAAAGGTGTGATTTCCTGTTAACACATACCTATCCAAAAGATAAGAAATCTCTATATTCACATATACTACTTAAGAACAGTAATTTCATATTCTTTTTCCTCTTGGAAGACTTCTAAATCAATATTTTTGTTCTGTTCCAGGCAAAATAGGAACACATAAAAAATTACTTTGTTCCTATCCCTCTGTAGCCTGTGGTCCTTTGAGCAACAGTCAGTAGGCAAAAATTAATATATGACTGAAAGAGAATGGTCTTTCTGTGGTTTCTGATCATGGTTGAGGGAAAATAAGGCCAGGAAACAGTATTTACATAATTTGTGATAAATTAGATGGTAGTGGGTACCTATTGAGGCAAGGCTGGAATATTTTGTTCTGATTGCAGTAAAAACTGCAGCTTGTGCTCTAACCTCTATCTGCATAATCTAAAACCTGTTCCCAACTGCTAAGCATCAAATTGAGCACGTGAGACACAACTCTTGGGATTAATGTTAAATTAGTGAATCTTAGGCCTTATCTATCATTTATTTGTCTCATTTCTGCATCCATATATATTACAGGCATTTTTATTTAATTATTCAAGAATTGGCACGTGACTTGCATTAGCTCCTTCCTCTGGGTTTCTTGCTGACAGAATGGTGCAAAGGAGCAATACCTAATCCTCATAAAGACAAAACTCTTTGTGAAAAAGAAAGATCTTATTAAGCTGGACCTGTCATGTGAATGGAAATTATACTTAATACTAAAGACTACTTCTTAAGACAGAACACAGTTGTGTTCATACCAGCAAATTGATTCAGACTGCCATAAAAGAGTTGTAAGGTTTCATCTTAATTTGCAAGTAAATCTCTATATATTCAGTCTGTGTCATTTTGATGGATACAGAACTGTGCACTGCTATAAGGCCAGCACACATATTTATTTATTCAGGAAAATATATGTCATGAAAACATTCATTATAAAAGAATTAGTGTGCTCTAATGGCCTGATCTAGCACCACTGAAATCAATGAGAACCCTTCTTTCTATGTTGGTAGTGAAGGAGCATGCCAGCAGTGTAGAAAACATTCCTCTGGCCTAAAGTGCCTAGCACAAATGTCAAAATCATTAGAAAAATCAAAGAGAAACCAACAACCCCATAGGCATGTGACAGATTTAGAGGCAACTGAAAATACAGCTGTTTTCTAAAGTTCATATATGAAACATATGCTCTGAGAAAGATAGGTTATTGTGGCTACATTTCTATACTTATTTGTAGTATAAAGCCCCCCCAAAGAGTAGTGACGGAAGAGTTGGCAAAAATGTACCTTAAAAACAGCTGAAAAAGATGGGTTAGTAGTTTAGTTTAATATTCAGCTTGCAAAGCAAATTTGAGTTATTTGAATTTTCATAAATTTTACTAGATTTTACTTTATTTTGCTTTAAATAGAATCATTTAAAAAAATAATAATAAAAAGAAGGTGGCAGAAATATTATTTCCTGGTTTTTAATGAATTATCAGCCTGCAGTATAATGCTTGTTTGGTGTCATTAATTTAATAAAGAACTGCAAATCGCTATTTTGGTTGCAACTAGTTTCACACAAGTACTTCAGTCCTGAGAATTTTTCAGGGCTATCCCATGAAGTGAATCAGCCAGCCCAAGGGACATGAACCGTAACACTATATACAGAAAAATAAAGTCCCTGTGTGCATGCAAAACCACGAGCCTCTGGCGTTATTATCCTTTCCCGGTACAGCCAGGATATGATGTGTAACCAAACACTTCTGTCTTGGAAAGTCCCTTCCCTCAGATGTTCACTGGGGGGGCACTCATATCCTTGCCGAGGAGTCCTCCTGACCCCGCTCAGCTGTGGACCTGCTGCCACAACATCATTGCAGCTTGTGTGCCCAGCGTTTGGGAGCAGTTTCCCAGGGCTCTCACCAACAGCTGCTGAAGCTGCCATTGGCAGTGGCTCCCCAGTCCCTTGGCAGATGAGAAGTCTTCATAAGAAAGCCTGGAAGCAGAAGAGCACCTGGGGGAATGGAAAGTATTACAGAGAGTAAGTACCCTCTGCGTTGCAGATCTTCTGACTTGAGACATCCATCTTCATCTTCTCTCTGTTTCTTTTACCCAGCAAGAATCCAACAAAGACAAACAGCTGTTGGTGTCTGTTGCTGGCTTCCAGTCAGGGACCCAGTGCATCTCACAGGTCCCCCTGAGGTCCATCTCCCCTGGTACTATAATTTGTTCTTCACCCCGAAGTCAACAGTCGGCAGAAGCCCTGAGCACAGATAGGCTTGTCCAAAATAAAAGACTTGTCCACAAATAAATAAAATCACTTTCATGTAAACCTGGATGTCATTCCTCTCCACATCGTTGTTATGCTTTCCCTGTCACAGATGGGAAAAAAGTCTTTGTCCACTTTGATACTGTTATTTTATCTCTGGGAAAGATGAAATCAGAGGTGAGGATCACTGATGAATTTTGCACTTGTATGAGCTAATCAGTCATTGCCAATCTTTTGAACAAATATTCAAGTAAAAGACCTAAGAATCCTCTCGGTCTTTTGCTGGCAGAAGTCTCTGGTCAAACCCAAGCATCTTTCTACGCTTTAACAGATCTTGAGGTTTTGCATGTGGTAGGATCTGTTGCAAACTGACTTAACATGGTGCATTTTTTTACCCATAAGATACAGTGAAGCCTGAGAGAGTTGGATGAACTGAGAGTCCAGCTCTAGATGCTGTAAGAGGCTTTATATTGTCTTGTCCTTGCCCAGGCACACGTGAGAGGTTCTGAGATCTGAAGAGCAGCTTCTGGGCAGTCCAGGCCTCCCGGAGCCTCTGCAAGGAAAATCCCAGCACCTCTGCAGTTCACAAGGGAAGAGGTGCTCCTCCTAAGACTTTATTTCTTCTAAAATTTCCCCTGACAGTTACTAAACAGATTTTTTACTAAATCAGACACATCAGGAAAAATAATGGGAATGAATGAGGAATAAATACAAGCATAAACTTTTTTGCAGCAATTTTGCAAAGGGCAGGGCAGAAGACAAGGACACTTTTTTGAAAAGGGAATCTTGGGCACATGCTGGTAGCCGTGGCCATCCCTGCCCCTTCCCGTGAGAAGTTTCCCTGCTCTCCCTGCTCTCCTCTGCTCTGCCTTCTAGGGGTTTCTTCCCTTCTTCTGCACCGATTCTATCTGAGCCCACGGATCTCTCTTTGTAAATGCAAAAAGAAGAAGGGGTCGGGAGCACGGGGCACGGGGCAGACCCGCCGCGCACCCAGGGGAGGTGGCGGACCCGCTCGGTGCCCTGCCCGGGGGAGCGACCTTCCCCTCTATCTCCCCGACGCGCCCGCGCCCCGCTTCGGCCCGGCCCGACCCCCAGCAGAGCCTTTCCCTGGATCCTCCTAAATAAAACTATACATAAAGCTGCAACAGAAGCAGAGCAGCGGAGCTGCACCGCCGCGGTTCCCGGTGATAGCGCAGCGCGGGCGCCCCGCCGGCCGCGGGTGCTGCGGGGCCTCAGGCGGGGCCGCCCGGGGCAGCGGCGCCGGGTCCGGCCAGCGCCTCCCGCGCCCGCTTCTTCTGCTTCATGCGCCGGTTCTGGAACCAGACCTTCACCTGGGCGTCGCGGAGGCGCAGCGAGCGGGCCACCTCGAGGCGGCGGGCCCGCGACAGGTACGGGCTGAAGTGAAACTCCTTCTCCAGCTCCGTTAGCTGCCGGGTGCTGAAGCTGGTGCGTGCGGGGCAGGCGGGAGGGTCCCCCCCGCAAAGCGCCGCG
>VWZG01002643.1:1568447-1601552 GCA_013396735.1 Grallaria varia | reverse complement strand
GACGGCCGATAGCCGGGGCCCGGCGCCGCCGGGGGTGAGGCGGCGTGCCCCGCCGCCTGCGGGGGCCGTGCGGCGCTGGCTGTGGTGCCCAGAGCCAGGAAGGCATCGTCCTCTCGCTGCGGGTACGGGGCCCCACGGCACAGCCCCGGCGGAAAGGCCAGGGCGTAGTACCCCAGGTCCATGGCCCGCGGGGCAAGACCACTCCCCACGCCTTCGCCGTCGGGGTAATATTGCCCTAATATAGGGCCAGGAGCGGGGCGGCCGGTCCCGCCCCGCGGCCAATGGAAGCCCGGCGAGGGGGAGTCCGCACGGGGGGTCCCGGGCACCGCCATCTCCCCTGCCCACGGCCGGCGCGAGGCTGCGGGCGGGCAGTGCCCCCGAGCTCTCCTGGGATGCCCCCGGGACAAGCCGTTCCCTCTGGACTCGACGGAGTCGCCGCGCACTTAGAACGTTTGCCAGGAGTTTGGAGGTGAGTGAGCTGGCGCCTTCCCGCAACCAGCGCGGCCCTCCAGGAGTGGATCTGCCCCTTGCCCTGCTGCCGGCCAGGCTCATGGAGGCTCCCACGGGAGCCCACGCGGCCCGGGGCAGCGCGGCGTGCGCAGGCACACCCAGGCTGCCCGCACCCGGAGGCTGGGGCGGCTGGGGGGTTGCTGTTGCACCTCTTGGCACTTAATGGTCTCTCTCCATCAGATAAGTGCTCTGCAGCCTCTCGAAAGTGAATCCCCGGGCTCGCCCCGTTAATGGACTTTCATTTTTCCCTTGGCAATTCGGCATTGTTTACTGAGTGTTGGCAGCGAGCAGGGAGTACATCAAGTTGCACTGCCCAGCCAAACCCTCCAACTCTCTCTTGGTTTTCATCCCTACAGAGTGGCAGGAAACGGGAACAAGGTGGAGGAGGTGGAACCAGAACTCTGAAAGTGACCGTCTTTCCTAAATGTCTCCAAGTGACACGTGATCATTCAGTCTGAGCCACACTTATGTTTGATTTGGATAATGATGGGTTTCATCCAACGCCTCGACTGATAATCATGTGTCAGTGCAGTTCAGAACAGCGAAAGGGTGCTTTGGGCAAAGCACACTTGGGCTTTGGTGACTTGGGACTGCACAGATAAGGAACAGGATTAAGGGCTATATCATGCTGCTTCAAATTAGACATGCAACGTTCTAATTCTTAGGTGAATGGTCTCAGCTGGAAAATGCAAGGGTTGTACTTTATTTAAAGAAATAACTTATTTCTAAATAAAAGTGAGAAATCTAAATGCCTTCATCCATCGTCCGTTGCCTTACACTCAACAGCTACATGCTCTCAGCTGAAGTGCTGTTTGCTGTGGTCAGGAAGAGGCCACAGATTTTGGGAGGACCAAACATGGTACCACCCAAAGGCAGCCAGAATCCCCAGAGAAGGAAAAATTCCATTGGGTCTTCTGCGGATTTCAGAAGGCTGGGCTGATGACGGGGAAGGGACACCATAGGGAGACGTAATCAGACCATTTCACCGACTCCGCTGCAAATCTTTCCTATAGAGACTTCTGCTCTGCAGCCCAGCCCCAGCTGCCCCACCATTACACCCAGATAATGAGTCAGAGCAGGTCTGTTTGGTTTTTCTGCTGCAGAGCCCCTGAGAGGACACATCCCTGGGACAGGCATACACAGGTCTGCATATGGGCTCTGACCAGCAACGTGACCTTCTATCAGCCGCACGTTCTCCCCAACTCATATTGCCCATCTGATATAAAACAACTGTTACAAAGATTTTAAGATTGTACTTAGGGTCTACAGACATAGCAGTCACTGAAAGGCCAGAACCATGAAGTTAGGTGTTCTCCTGGCACAAACTTGTTCACTCTTATAGGCTGTGCACTAGTAATGGAATATCACCTATATTTCCATTTTTACAGCTATAAATTGAGAGAGTGGTTAGAATCAAATAAACCTTGTTAGGAAACATATCTTTTGAGGGGTTAAATTCTGGATGATGTGAACTTGCTCAGCACACCCATGGTAATCACAGCAGTTTGGAAAATGTCATCTTCTGAAAAATCAGAAGCCTAGGAACACCAGGCTCTCTCTTTAGCAGTGAAAGGCTGTCCATGCAGGAGAGTATCTGTGCTCTTCAGTCTCCCCTGCTGTAAAAACTCCTGTGCACAGGAAAGGAAAAAGAATTGGCTCCAGACTAGGGCTGCTGCTCTGCTTGAGTCTTCTATTTGCAGAACACAACTGGTTTTATTGCACCTAAGACTTTTTTAAATGCTAGCAGAGCTGGCTCTGTTCACACCAACATACTATCTTTCCATTTACCCAGCTGGATTCTGTTACCGAGTTTCTTGTTCGTTACCTTTTTGTTTTTGCAGAACTGTTCAAGGGTGACAAAAGCAGAAATCAGTGGCTAAATACAGGCAAAGCATCTCTTGTTGATGCCCTGACTTTTGAGGGAGGGCTTTTTCTACTCCCCTGAATTTCACGGTGTTCAGGCTTTAAATAGCTAAGTTCCAGTGATACAGGGTAGAGCAACTGCAGCTGGTTTTTTTCAAGGAGTCTAATAGGAGGCAGGAAGGACTCCCCAGAAGTCAAAAGGAGGAAGAAGAAAAGTGGGCTAAAAAGGAGAGTATGAAGAACACGATACTGTCACAGGCAATTTGGGAATGGCTGGGAAGTTTAGGGATGTCTGTGTGAGCAGTGAAGTGATGGCACTACACAGGGAAGCTGCTGGGGCAAAAACCTCTGTGCGAACAATAGATCAAATGAGTCCTTGTGTCACCACGTGTCTAGAAACGTGGGTTACTGCAAGACCTGAGACTGCCTCTGTAGAAACAAGGCATGACGTAGGAAAAAGCCTCGACAAAAAGCCATAGGTGGTTGCAGACACCAGCAATGCTTTAGAGCAGCTGCTTGAGCAGCCCGTTGAAGGCAATGGCAGCCCTGAGCCACAGGCACTGCTTTAGGATTGGGACATGTTGCCTTTCCTCTCTGGAGCAAGACTCCACCCTCTGCACTTGTCACAATAACTAACAGGAGATCCAACATATCCCTCCCCAGGCCCCAGAGCTGGAAGGCTGGGTTCAAGCATAGCTTTACCTCTCTGCTGCCACAACAGTAGCAGCTGGGGAAAGCTGGTTCTCAGTGGGTGTGGGCATGTACATCCATGGTGTGGAGACAGCTAGGGTATGGGTGGGCATCCTGAAGAGAGGTAAGTAAACACTGGGGATTTAAGCAGTGGCCCTGTTAATGCAGGTAAACCACCGGAGGCCCCACATGAAGGTGCTCAGTCTTGGCCTCCCATGTTACTTCATGGCTCTTGGGACACTGTGTTCTGCTTCTGCTGGACGGAGTTTCTGCTCAGGTCCCTGCTGGCTTAGGCCCAAGCAGAAGTAGGAGGAACTACCATCGAGTAAAAAGTGCTCTTTGTGTGATTGATGACCTTTAACAGAGCCAAGCCCCTTCAGACCCCTGCCAGCCCCACTCCCAGCAAGGACCACAGCGTACCCACTGCCATTTCTCACATGGGAACAGAGAGATGTTGCCCATTTAGGGACTAACTTGCCACTCAGTCCCTGGAAAGGGATTGCAGCCAGCAGAGATCTGGTCCAGCCCATTTTGCACTTTTTAAAAGCAGAGATAGCCAGTTCATCAGTGTATAACACCACATGGTGCCCAGCCAACCACCACAGCCCTAATTGCCCCGGCAGCACCAGCCCCTTTGTGCTGCCCATCTGGCTCCAGCTTTTGTTCCCAGGCAGGTCTACAGTGGCTGTGCTGGATGTCTGGGCCTGTCCACCATGCATCACATTGCTGTCACCAGGCTGCCATTTGTGTGTGGCCACTGGGCACACACAGGAGGCTGGCACATAAAAGGATGTCATCACAACCCGTAGTTCCTTCCCTCCCTCCTCAGCCAGCAGTTGTCAGCAAGGCACTCTCCCAGTGGTAGACCAGCAGGCCCATGCCCTTTACCTTGTTTTATTCCCTGGTCAAGTAGACGGTTTTGTGCCTGGACCTCCCAGCAGGCCATTTCGTAGGGCTTCCCATGGGGCTGAAGGGGTGCAGAGAACCCTGTGGTGGATCCTGCCTTCAGACTTCTTGCCATAGAGCTCCAATGACCCAGCTGGTCCCCAAGAAAGTCAGGGGCTTCTAGTTGGTGCAAGTAGGCTCCCTCTTTCTTAGCCAGCCTCTCCCCTGCCTGTCTTTGTCTCCTGGGTATGCAGCCAGCTGCCTCCTCTTCACTTTTGGACAAGGTTGCATGCAGCCTCAGGGGACCCAGTGGTCTCATGGCGGCAGCCATGTGGGGTGTCCCAGAGTCCCTCCCTGGCCTTCGAAGGGACCAGGGCTGGGACTCTGCACTGTCGGCCCAGCAAGCACCTGCTAATGGGGCCAGAGGCACTTGGCTTTGTTTTCCCAGACCCACACAAGCGGCATCTACACGACTGCGGCATCCCTGGGAGCCCCTGGCTGTGCCTGTCTAGGTTCCCCTGCCCAGGAGCTGCTTACCAGGCCATAGGCAGTGGGACATGGATGGGCCTCCTTCAAAAGAAACAGGTACAAAGGGGGAGCTCAGCCCTGTGCTGGCTTCAGGAAGCTAACACAAAGCCTCGTCTCCTCTTTGCAGCAGGGAAACTGCTGCAACCCCACTAAATGGTGGGCTACTGTAAAGACTAAACCAACAAGTGAGGACACAAACCCCACTAGTCTGAACAGGAGAACCTGCATGGCCTCACTGAAGCTCAGTGCACTCTGGACATCTCTCAAAGAGTGCTATCAGCAGCTCCTTATCCCAAACACTGCAGCAGCACTGCTGGCATTTAGAAGCCCTGACTCAGTGACCCTTTTATGGGTCTGGAGCAGATGGAGGGAGCAGAGAAGGAGAGGAAGGGGTGCTATGGCTCCTATTTGTAAAGAAAGGCAAGGCAAAGATCAGCCCCAGACCTGGCCTTGGCTGACTGGTTGTGTTTAAATAAGTGACTGGAGTTCATCACATCAGATACCGTTGCAAAGGAGCCGAGTTCCTATTGAGTGTGAAAAGGGGTTGTTTATAATTTATGGGTTTTAAATGATGGGCCAAGAAAAAGTCTGGCTTGTGCCAAAGTGTATCTCTCTTCTAGATTGCTGATGCTTGTACAAACATTGTAAAAATGCCAGTGATCTCTCTAAAGTAACATTACTTCTAATAATTAGGTTATCATCACAGACTTCTATCACATTACAAACAAGACGCCTCTGCCAGAGTCATGGAGAAGAAAGTGAATTTATTTACAAGAAGATTCCCCCTCGTGCATGCTCCTCCTCCTCCCCCACTGGAAACAAGTCTGCAGACCCCATCTTTCCACAATATTAAAATAATTCAGGGTAGTGGGCATCGGTAGCACTGTTTGTGGTCAGGGTTCCTCTGAAACCCCCTTCTTCCTCAGATTTTGGGAAGGGCTATCTATAAACAGCCTTTTCTTTCTTAACAGATTTAATGAAGGACTAATAGTGCAAGTTAGAGCAGACACTGAAGAACAGCCTACGGAGCATGAAGAAAAAAGGGAAAAGTATACTGGGTTACCCTGCAGAAATGGTGGTGCCTTGCTGTTTCCCAGGTAGAAGCAGGTGATGCAAAATATTTTGTGTTTTCAAGAACACAGTAAAAACCTACATGGACAATTTCCATTGTGGATACATTGATTACAGAAACTTTTGGAGAGACAAACATATATATATATTTATGGAATGTTATATAAGTATAAATCATGAGTGGTGTTTAGCATTACTTTTTGTGTTGTATGTTTTGTTTACTCCTTGACGGAGCTTCTAAGAAACAATGTGCATGAAAACTTCCACAGAAAACAATTTTAGGGGATAAAATGGTTAAAATATGTCCCAAAACAGAGTAGTTTATTCTGTTCTGTTTTGTTTACAGATCTGTAACACATATATATCCGAATTTGCTTGCTTAAAAGTGAAATTTAAGAAAACATACACTTTTCAATTTAGCACAGCATTGTTAAAATGGCCTAGAGAGGAAAATAAAACCATAAGTAATATTTTGAATTGTTACTGCTCAGATAAACATAAATATCAGATGGCAAGGAAAAAAATAGGGATGGGAAAGAAAATAAGAAGAAATAAAGAAAACTTGTCTGTGTTGACCAGGATTGGAGGTGGTAAAATATTTCCCACAATAGGAATGCCAGGTCCTGTCATTAGAGGATGGAGTAGGAGCTGCAGTGTTTGTCGAACTGGAAAGTGACACGTCAGACACTTTGGTAGGGAATACAGAAGTTTGGATTAATCTTTAACTCGACACTTTCAGAAACAGATAAGAATAGTCTTCGCGGAGAGACATGTACTGTCAGGAAGAGACTTTAATCACAGCGATTACAAAAGAAATAATCTCTGTAAATCCAGCGAGGGGTTCAATACAGCCGTGTAACTAGAGAGGAGGAAACACAAGGTTTCAGAGCGTCGTTCCCTTCTTTTTCCTAGTTTTTTAATCTTCTTTTTTTTTTTGTTTTCCTTCCCCTGGTTAACTGTCCTGTGTGTGTCAGGGAGAGGCGAAGATGCCCCTCCGCCGCGGCCAGGCGGGGCGGGACCGTCCTCGCCGGTCGCCGGGGAAGCGCGGGGGCACCGCCTGGCCCTTGCCCGCGCCCCGTCTCGGCGTCTCCCTTCGGCTGTGTGTATCTGATTGTCAATTTTCTTTCAAAGTTTATTTTTATGAAAAAAAAAAAAAAAACCACCCTAAAAACAAAACAAGAGGAAAAGCTCGGGCTTTCAAAGATGTCTAAAAATTGATTTATGGTTAGTATAAAGACAACAATATAAAAATAACAAAGGAGGCGGCAGCTGCTGCACGGATTGCTATGGAGACCCTAATGAAATTAGCACTATCAGAGGGTTTCTAATTTTTTTGCGTTCTAAGCTTCTAATTTCTTTCCTATTTCAGATAGCCAGAGTGTAATTAAAAAAAAAAAAAAAAAAAAAGCCCCCCAAATAATAATACGTGCGATAGATACCCAGCCAATAAATAAAGGTTAACCTCACCGAGGTTTTCGTATGCAGGATTTGATCTGAAATAAGATGGCCAATAGCCCTGCTTTGTAGATCGCCTCCTCAAAGCGGCTGCGCTTCCATCTAAAGGTGGCTTCACCCGGCCGAGCCAGCTGCCAGCCAAGCCACCGAGGCGCTCGAATAGGGCCAGCCGGTTAGAAATAAATACTTTAAAAATACTTTCACTATTTTTTTTAAGTGTAACGGCTCTTTGTGTGATGCCACAGTTTGTTTTACTCTATTAATGATTTACGACTTGCTGTCTTAATTAATCCTTACATAAACTACAAACACCAGCCACTGTTACAACTGTTCAAGACTACTCTCTCAACTAGCTCAGACCGATTATACTAAATAGGTGAAATGTAAGTCACCACGGACCTGAATCGCTCTCCCGAAGTATTGGTGAAGAAACTCTACAAATACCCACATAAATACATTAAGACGAGGATAAATAATCAGTGATACAAAAAATGTCTCGCTTAAAATAATAAATACATATCATTTAGTCCAATGTGATCCTTACGTTACGGAAGAATTCATAAATTAACTTCTCTGAAATAAGCTTACACGCGGGCCAGTTCCCACGGCTCACGACTGGTCTAAAACACCTCAGCATGACGCGCTGCTAACACTACGGCGTCTCTAAGACTTACCTTCAAGTACATCATTACCAGCTCATCAGTCCCTCGGTTGGCAGTATATTGCACTGTCATGCTTAAAACAGCTCTAAGAGAAAGGCTCCTGCTCACGGACCTACTCAGGGCTGCAGAAGAAAGAAGGGAGCTGCTAGGGGAGACAAATCCACTAATACTGTTGGCACTCGAGAGCACAGTAACACTGTCCCGTCAGAAAAGTGAGGTAATGGAGAGAGGAGCGGGCCCCGCCGGCCGCCGCCCCGCTACAGATGCGTGAGCTTGGGCGCCTCCTGCATCCGTCCCTGAGAGGTGTGGTGAGAGGAGAGGTCCGTGTATGTAGGGTGGGGGTCGCAAGGTCCGTGGTGGTGGCCGCCGGGGATCTGGGCGGCGCAGCTGTAGTCCACGCTGGCGGAGGAAGGGTGCTGCAGGTGCCCCAGGTTGAACATGGGGCCCGAGGCTGGCATCGAGTCCACGAAATTGCCCCCCACATATACGGGGCTGCCCTGCAGACTGGGGTTGGCGAAGCCGCCTCCGCCGCTCTGCATGGGGTGCGGGTCGTACTCCGCGCCCGCGTAGCGCTTCTGCTGCGGCAGGCAGCTGCTCAGCGGCGCCGTGTAGGCGGCCAGCCCGTACATGCTCTGCTGCGACTTGGCGAAGGAGGTGGGCGAGGGCGCGTCGTAGCTGAGGCTGTTGACGCCGGGGAGCTGGCTGGAGTAGCCGACGTGGTTTGGGCCGCTCAGAGGGGGGCTGCGGTCCGGGGACTGTCCAACGGGGGAGTGCATGATGCCTTTGGCTTTCTGGTCCTTTTTGTACTTCATCCGGCGGTTCTGGAACCAGATTTTGATCTGCCGCTCGGTCAGGTTGAGCAGGTTGGCCATCTCCACGCGGCGCGGCCGGCACAGGTAGCGGTTGAAGTGAAACTCCTTCTCCAGCTCCACCAGCTGCGCGCTGGTGTAGGCTGTGCGCACCCTCTTGGAGGCCGGCCCGGGGGGGCTCTTGTCCTCGCAGCTCTCTCCTGAGGGGAAGAGGCACAAAGAGACGTCGGTCTCCTCCGAAAGCCCCCCCCTCCCCTTCCTCCCGGGGTCCCTCGGAGCCCCGCCATCCCCTCTCGCCCGGAGAGGGGGCGCAGAGGACCCGGGGGTGGCCTCCCGCCTCTCCCTGCCCGACACACACAGTCTCCCGCAGCTGGCTCCCCCCAGAGACCCCCGGGGCCACCCGTCAGGCACTGCCGAGACCCGTCGGGGTGCGCTTGCCGCCGCTGCGCTGGTGCGGGGGCGAGGCGGGAGCCCACAGCCGGGCACCCCTGCAGGGCTGGGACCCCCGAGCGGGGCGTGAGGCGATTGCATCTACAGGAGCAGGGGACAAGGCGTGGGAGCAGCGGGTTCAGCCCGAGAGGTTCAGCCCGAGGGGCTCAGCCCCGCTCCCCGGGCGAACAGTGGGCCGGGGTGGAGGTGTTGGGCTACCTGGGGGGGCGCAGGTGCTTTTCTGCTTGGAGTTCTGGCGGGACTCCTTCATCCAGGGAAATATCTGCTTGCTGAGAGTGGCGCTGGCCGAGCCCGAGGAGTTGGGCCCCCCTTTGGTTTTTTTTGGAGGGGGCACGCTGGGAGGGGGGTTGGGCGGGGAGGAGGGCGGCAGGGCCGGGGGCTGCTGCTCGCCCATCCCGGGGGGCTGACTGCCCCCGGGGCCGCCTCCGCCCGGCCGCATGCAGCTCCCGCTCAGCTCGCTGCCCTTGTGGGCCGGGGCGCGGCCGGGCGCCGAGCCCTGGACGGAGCAGGCGGAGCCGGGGTACTCGCCGTCCAAGCCGGCCTGGCCGTAGGGCTGGTGGGCCGCGCCATAGGGGTAGGCGTCGGCCTTGCTGTAGGTGTAGCCCCCGAAGAGTCCCGCGTTGTCGTAGTAGGCGGCTTTCTGCATCCTCTGCTCTGCGATCGCCGAGGCCCGCGGCCCCCGCTCAAATAACATTGACCGCCGCCCTTCGGCTCACGTCGTCGGCCCAGGCCACTCGCAGCCACCTGGGGAGGGAAACAGCAGGGACACAAAAAAAGACTTTCAGGGGGGAGCCGCTGCACGCCCCGCACCCCGGCACCCTCAGCTTCGGCCTCCTCACCGTGGGAGGACTGGGAGACGTCAAGGAAGAAGCAGGGGGCATCAAGAAAAGAGCAGAAGGTAGTAGATTAGGAGCAGGAGACATCAAGTAAGGGGTAGAGGACGTCAAGGAAGGAGCAGGGGACACCAGAGAAGGACCAAGGGACAAAAGGGAAGCAGCAGGGGCACTAGGCAGGAGCAAACTGGAACGCATCAGGGAGAGGGCAGAGTACGCTACGGCAGGACCGGGGTACAGCACTGAAAGAGCCACCCAGGAGCCGTGGTGCAGGGGGAATGGGGACACATTAAAGGGACTTCCTACAAGCCACTTTTGAGGCATTTCGGGGGTATGTTTTATTGCTTTGTTTTGTATTTGGACCGTTCCCGCTCGAGTTTGGCCGGATCGAGCCCCGCGGCCGTAGGCAAGGGCTCTCAGTGAGCAGCTGTGCTGGGGGGTGTCCCCAGAGACGCTCCGGTCCATTTCGGCCGAGCGCGCCCGCGCCCCCCGCCCGGCACGCGTGCGCAGCGCCCTGCACGGCTGACATGATGGATGGAGCCCGGGCTGCGGCCGGGCAGAGGCAGAAAAATCCCGTCCCCTTTGTAAACCCGCCCTTCTTCTTCCCCCGAATTCCTCCAGAGTTAAAGTATAACCGGCGCCATTCACTCGCTTCACTTTGCACTATAAAGGAAGTCGCAGGTCAGCTCTCCTATTTTAATTCTGTGATGAATTAAATTTCCTCACCCAACGTTTCTCGTCCCTTTTATTTGTACCCAGTAGAAAGAACCTGAGACATTTGAGATAATTTTTAGAGGGTTCTTTTCTTTTTCGAGCCTGCAAACTTATGGTGCTCCCCTCTGCGCCCCCCTGGCTCCCATATCAGGCTGCTCCCACCAAAAATGCGCTGTCCCTTTAGGGCAGATGTATTGAGGCAGTGCTGTTACCCTTGTCCTTGCTGCTTCCAAAACTTCTCTGCGTTTGGTACAAGACGGAAACTGTTCTGCAGTTTTGTTGCGGCTTTTTAANCTCCTTCTCCAGCTCCACCAGCTGCGCGCTGGTGTAGGCTGTGCGCACCCTCTTGGAGGCCGGCCCGGGGGGGCTCTTGTCCTCGCAGCTCTCTCCTGAGGGGAAGAGGCACAAAGAGACGTCGGTCTCCTCCGAAAGCCCCCCCCTCCCCTTCCTCCCGGGGTCCCTCGGAGCCCCGCCATCCCCTCTCGCCCGGAGAGGGGGCGCAGAGGACCCGGGGGTGGCCTCCCGCCTCTCCCTGCCCGACACACACAGTCTCCCGCAGCTGGCTCCCCCCAGAGACCCCCGGGGCCACCCGTCAGGCACTGCCGAGACCCGTCGGGGTGCGCTTGCCGCCGCTGCGCTGGTGCGGGGGCGAGGCGGGAGCCCACAGCCGGGCACCCCTGCAGGGCTGGGACCCCCGAGCGGGGCGTGAGGCGATTGCATCTACAGGAGCAGGGGACAAGGCGTGGGAGCAGCGGGTTCAGCCCGAGAGGTTCAGCCCGAGGGGCTCAGCCCCGCTCCCCGGGCGAACAGTGGGCCGGGGTGGAGGTGTTGGGCTACCTGGGGGGGCGCAGGTGCTTTTCTGCTTGGAGTTCTGGCGGGACTCCTTCATCCAGGGAAATATCTGCTTGCTGAGAGTGGCGCTGGCCGAGCCCGAGGAGTTGGGCCCCCCTTTGGTTTTTTTTGGAGGGGGCACGCTGGGAGGGGGGTTGGGCGGGGAGGAGGGCGGCAGGGCCGGGGGCTGCTGCTCGCCCATCCCGGGGGGCTGACTGCCCCCGGGGCCGCCTCCGCCCGGCCGCATGCAGCTCCCGCTCAGCTCGCTGCCCTTGTGGGCCGGGGCGCGGCCGGGCGCCGAGCCCTGGACGGAGCAGGCGGAGCCGGGGTACTCGCCGTCCAAGCCGGCCTGGCCGTAGGGCTGGTGGGCCGCGCCATAGGGGTAGGCGTCGGCCTTGCTGTAGGTGTAGCCCCCGAAGAGTCCCGCGTTGTCGTAGTAGGCGGCTTTCTGCATCCTCTGCTCTGCGATCGCCGAGGCCCGCGGCCCCCGCTCAAATAACATTGACCGCCGCCCTTCGGCTCACGTCGTCGGCCCAGGCCACTCGCAGCCACCTGGGGAGGGAAACAGCAGGGACACAAAAAAAGACTTTCAGGGGGGAGCCGCTGCACGCCCCGCACCCCGGCACCCTCAGCTTCGGCCTCCTCACCGTGGGAGGACTGGGAGACGTCAAGGAAGAAGCAGGGGGCATCAAGAAAAGAGCAGAAGGTAGTAGATTAGGAGCAGGAGACATCAAGTAAGGGGTAGAGGACGTCAAGGAAGGAGCAGGGGACACCAGAGAAGGACCAAGGGACAAAAGGGAAGCAGCAGGGGCACTAGGCAGGAGCAAACTGGAACGCATCAGGGAGAGGGCAGAGTACGCTACGGCAGGACCGGGGTACAGCACTGAAAGAGCCACCCAGGAGCCGTGGTGCAGGGGGAATGGGGACACATTAAAGGGACTTCCTACAAGCCACTTTTGAGGCATTTCGGGGGTATGTTTTATTGCTTTGTTTTGTATTTGGACCGTTCCCGCTCGAGTTTGGCCGGATCGAGCCCCGCGGCCGTAGGCAAGGGCTCTCAGTGAGCAGCTGTGCTGGGGGGTGTCCCCAGAGACGCTCCGGTCCATTTCGGCCGAGCGCGCCCGCGCCCCCCGCCCGGCACGCGTGCGCAGCGCCCTGCACGGCTGACATGATGGATGGAGCCCGGGCTGCGGCCGGGCAGAGGCAGAAAAATCCCGTCCCCTTTGTAAACCCGCCCTTCTTCTTCCCCCGAATTCCTCCAGAGTTAAAGTATAACCGGCGCCATTCACTCGCTTCACTTTGCACTATAAAGGAAGTCGCAGGTCAGCTCTCCTATTTTAATTCTGTGATGAATTAAATTTCCTCACCCAACGTTTCTCGTCCCTTTTATTTGTACCCAGTAGAAAGAACCTGAGACATTTGAGATAATTTTTAGAGGGTTCTTTTCTTTTTCGAGCCTGCAAACTTATGGTGCTCCCCTCTGCGCCCCCCTGGCTCCCATATCAGGCTGCTCCCACCAAAAATGCGCTGTCCCTTTAGGGCAGATGTATTGAGGCAGTGCTGTTACCCTTGTCCTTGCTGCTTCCAAAACTTCTCTGCGTTTGGTACAAGACGGAAACTGTTCTGCAGTTTTGTTGCGGCTTTTTAATATTTCCTGTTCTTATTTTTTTTTGTTGGATAGGGCTTTTCTCCGACATTTTTGGTAATTTAGTAAATTAGCACATACTTCACCTGGCAATGCAGGTCTGTAACTCAACGTATCTTAAGACTTTGCTGTATTTCTGCAGGATTTAAGCCTATTAACATACCAGAGAAGAGTCGTTAGAAATTTTTGAACACAGTCCGGTAATTATAATTCTCCAACCTATACTTAAGCAATACTATCAGAGTACTTCTCTTTCTCCCCTAGCAATTTGTCCCGCCAAGTCCGCCTAGTCCCTGCTGATGTGTTCTCTAAAATTCACCGGGAAACACATCTCTGTAAGAAAAAAATAACCTCAGCGAGCTGCCATCCGCGGCCGCTCTTGGAGGTTTATCCCGTGTCACAAACCGCCGGAGTCCTTTTCTTCCCTGAACAAAACCTAGGGATGATCTTTGAAGCTGATGGAAACGGGGAAAGAACTGGTTTTCTCTTCTGGAAAATTTCAGTTCAAAAAGTCTGTGTTTCCATGGACGGTGGCGATACCGATGAATTTTAATACACTATGATAATCTTGACGAGTTTTGAAAGTATTTTTGTCCAAATAACTCTGTCGCTCATTTCCCACTTCTATCATCTACATTTTCGGGAGCGGTCTGGACTGAGGACTTTTGTTAGCGCAACGCCGCCTTAAGCGTAGGCTTTTATGTGCCTTGTGAAATATAGTTCCCAAAAGAATACGCAGAATCTTAAGAACGAATATCGCTGTTAAGCTGTTAAAAGCCTTATTTCTTTTCTGAAATACCAACTGCTTGTGAACTCTGCTTGAACCTAAAAAGGAGGCTATGGGCCATAAATCACATGGACAATGCTCAACTGTTTGGTGGCTCATCTTTAGATCTTAAAAAGAGAGAGGGAGAGAAAGAGTGAGACCTTTCCAGGGTTTGATTTTCTACGAGTGCAAGGCCCGGGGTGATGTTTTTATAGGTAACACCAAAGCGGGGGCTCAACACTTGGTGGTTTGGCCAGAAACAGCCTCCAGGGGAAAAAAAAAAAAAAAAAAAAAAAAAAAAAAAAAAAAAAAGGAAGAAAAAGTGACATCCAAATGGTGAGGCCGAGCCGTGGGAGGTGGGCTTGGATGCACGGAGGATAGGAAACCACAAAGTATCCATGTCTGTGTTTCAGATTTCCCTTCCTCCTCTCCGGAAAGCTTAACCTCATCTGAACTGTTAGGCGTTGCACATGATAATGGGACTTTTTGTCCAGCCACTGGTTCCAGCGCTTTTGGAGGATGCTGACCCTCTCCCGGCTCTGCCTGGGGAGCAGCCGAGAGCCCACGCGTTCGCCCGCGCGGGTGCGCGGAACGCGGCTGGCCCGCGCTTACACCGGCCCGGCACTGCCAGGCTCTTTCCTCCCGACACTTTCATATTAAGCAGTTCTCTACTAAAACTTCCACTACACTTAATTCTGCGTCGGATCAATATCTAATATGATACCGAATAAGTAAGAGGCGGTGAGAGCGGCCAGCGAAGCGGTTATTAAAGCAGCCGGAGCTCTCAGGGTGCATATCAATGCACCTGTCATTGCGGTTTGTAACAAAATTTATGACTGCTAGCGCCGTGGCAGTAAACGCTCCGGCCAGGAATGAAAAGGAAAACACTTCCCAAGCCCCGGCACTTTCAGAAGTGCAAAGCAGCCGGCGCGTAGGAGGGAGCCCGGCAAAAAAATCCCCTGCTCGGCACGTTTCCCGGCCGCCGGCCCGGGGCAGCCCTGTATATAAGGAAAGCGCTGGAGCCGCCGCTGGACCCGGCCGCGGGCTGGGTACCGACTGCTGGGGCTTCGCTGGAGCCTCAGCCGCGGGATATCTCGTCTTTGAGGGCACTGAGAGCTCTAGGGAGCGTCAAGGGGCCCCCCGAGTCCCGGAGCGGTGGCCGCCATGGGGCCTCTTAAACGAGCTACGGAGTCCTCCCGGGGAGCTACCAGCTCCCCGCGGCTGGGTCCGGGGCTTGGCTGCTCCCCAGCCGGGCTCGGCTCCCAGGGAACAGGGACGGCTTTCAGCGGGCTGTTCCTTATCTGATGTGGGGGGCTCGACCGAGCAGGGCTCCCCGCTCGGCGGGCCGGGCTCTGCTCCCTGCGACGGGCCTGTCGCGATAGGAGAAGCAAGAGATGGATGGAAAAGGAAATTTAGAGAACTCACCACACTTATGTTTTTTCTTGATTTTTGACTTTAACTGTGTGAGTAGGATCTTCAGATTCCTTTGGATAATCCGGGGGCACGGACCTGAAACAGAAGTGATAACTCTCAGCGGAAGCTGCTTTGTTTTGGACTTTCTTCCTTAGGACTTTGTTAATAAATGCACATCTCGTCCGCAGCCCCCTCACCGTGTCTCTCCGTCCGCATCAGATCTTTTACCAGACAAAGGGCAGATGTTTCTGTTCATTTATTAATAACGCTTTGAGAAAGGCGGGGAGCGAACAAACGAGCAAAATACTGGGGTTGCGGGTCGGACGCGGGCAGGGCGGCCTGCAGCAGCCGCTCCGGCGGGCCCCCCGCAGCGGCCGCCAAGCCGCGCCTGCCTCTCCGTGCGCGCAGCCCGGGCCGAGGCGCGGAGAGGCAGCGCGCGAGGGTGCGGGAGCGCCTTTGCAGGGGAGCTGCGGGCACCTCCGACGGTCACAACCAGCGCAGCCACTGCCCGCACCCACGGCCTGCGGAGCGCTCGGCGGAAAGGAAGCTAGCGCGGATCTCTCTCCATTTCTGCCCCCAGACCCCGAATAAGACAGAGAGAAAGATAAGCGAAGAAGCCCCAACACTCAAAATGCGCCACAAACATTTGCATCCCGAAATGAGCATTTTTCGTTTGGCTGTGCAATCTGTCGATTCAGGACTTTAAAAACTTAAGAGTGTCAGAAAATCCCCCACGAAGAAGCCCAGGTCATTATAAAGACGATATCTAGCCACCGTAAGCCTTTGAAATGACCTTTGGCTCGTACAGCAATAACTCACCACTTAATGAACAACCAACGGAAGCGCCTCCGATAGCTCACAACACAACAGACCTTACAACTTTGCGCCAAATCTTCTCTCTCCCTAACCAAACTCAGTAGGATGCTACATTCCCCTTCCAAATCACCTTAATTTATGCTGGCAAACTGGAGTTAGGGAAGTGGAGCTTCATGATTACACATGATGCCCTCCCAGGTTCCTGGCCCGGGCCTGTCCCGGTAACGTCTTATATAATATATTCACGTGGGCGTACGTCAACTTTAAGTGCTTTATTTTTTTTCAAGATAATTCATTAGAAATAGCATTTTACAAGGTGTATCAAGGCAGCCTAAGTTGGGTTGCACCTTAGCCCCTGAGCGGAGAGATCGTAATATTGCAAACCGAGTCATTGTTAGACGCTGTTGATTAACACGGTAAGTTTTCATTTCGTGCCTAATTAATTATCGACCTCTCATCTCTTTCCGAAGCAGCTTCTCAGCCTCACAAGCGATAGCTTTCTTGCTCTAGCCGTGCTTTATTTGCCAGAGCTTGGCCAAATATCAAGATTTCCACAACCACAGGAAGAGCCCCCAAAGTTTGTCCTGCGGAGGGAGGAGTCCGGCCACGCTGGGGTTGTGCTCGGCTCCCAGCACTTGGAGGAGACGTTGCCAGAGCTAAACCCAGGGAAATCTTTAGAATTATTTAGGAGTGGGACCAATATATGTATTACTGAAATTTTAGGTGAAGTTGTAAGTGAGTGCTTCCATCGAGCCAAATGAAATGCTCCTTGCAGTAATTGGATTCAGCTGACTAACTTGGCAGGCCAGCAGCTTGGAGGCATACAGCTAAGAAAAATGTTCACTGCTTTTAACTTCTGATCGAGCAGAGCAACACGCAACAGACAATAAAAATAAATAAATAAACACCTTAAATTTCTCCTTTTCCCCTCACCTCCCACCCTATTTCCCGCGGGGCACTCCGACCCCCGCGGAGGACTCGCCCGGGTGACTCGGGGCGGGCAGGGTCTGCTACAGCCTTACACACGCTCCTGCTCCACAACACAACGGCGGGTTTTACGCAGGGACTCTACACCAGACATTACCGAGTTCACCCGGACTCCAGGCAGGCCACCAGTCGGTGGAAACAGGAGTTCCTGGGAGAGTCGGGCTAGTTGCAAAAGCCCAAGAGGGAGCTGAGATGTAAGTGCATGCGAGGAGGCTGTGTGGTCGCTTCCAGATCCCCAGTTCGCCCAGAGAGGCACCGGTCCCCCCCAGGCATCTTCCCACAACCTTATTGATCAAACCACACAAATGCAGGACAAGAAACTTCTCAGTAGATAAATATCAAGCCGTGCTTCAAACAGCGTGTGTAACTCGAAGGCATGAGCATACCGGTAATAGCAGCACTAAAACTACTGGGGGAGAAAAACAACAGTCACTAAGAAACACGAATACACGGCGAGGGGAAAAGGTTCGGGAAGACGCTTGCCACGAATATTTAAGAGACCATACATAAGGGCTACATTACCGATGAGCCTATTTTAAATCGCCCTTTGCAAATCAACACGGCTACCCCCTGCCCGGCTATCCACGGCAACGCATTAACGTGATGCTCAATCTTACTTTGGCAATGGGAGCATCTAGCAAAGTTGTCTCTCCCTCATTTCTTTGCTTATTTGTAATTCCCTTCCTGACACCACCGAAAATTGGGGAAAGGATAGGGTTAAACGTAATCCCCTAGCCTTTGGAAACGAGTTCAGTTTTTATTTGAAGAACATAGTAAAAAGAAGACATAGCTTAAAACGTTCAAGGAGGTGGAGACCACTCCATATATTTACAGCCGCTATGGGCAGAGATTGCAAACAAATTCCAGACCGTCTCTGAGTAAAGGCGATAATACAGCCCCTGAGGTTAAAAGTCCCATTTTGTCATGCAGTTGCTTACCTGTGTATCAATTTATCATAAACCTGGGTTCCTCACTTTTCAGGATCTGCGCTTGCAGTTCTTAGAATATATCCTTCACCCTTTGTCTGCAGACAATACTCTCCTAAACCTGATCTTGCGGTTTTACAGACATTTCCATACACCAGAATTCCCGATAGAACGAAAACAGGCTCAGGCTCAGGCTCAACTACCAATAAAAGAGAGCGAGTGGAAATCGGAATTTGTTGGGCTTCAGAGAAAAAAAAAAAAATCAACACACAACCCTTTAGCCATCAGCCTCCTGGAACCAACGACAGCAATTGGCCGGCTCCTGGTTTGTTTTGGTTTTAAATCGTGCGGCCATTGATGAATTTTGGGGGCGAGCAGGAGAAATCCCTTTATAATCAGAAATATAGGCACTGCCTTAAAATACAGGCATATTGGCCCACGTGATCGCAGAGCAGCGCGCCGGGGCCGAGGCTGGCGCGCTCCCCGCGCCCCCGAGCAGCGGGAATGCCGCGCCGGGCCCCGCGGGGCGGGCGGACCCCGCGCCCCTGCTCGCCCGACCCGCTGCCCAGCCCGCTCTCCTCCCGCACCGCGGCCGCGGCGCCCGCACTTACGCGCCCCGTGGGGCCGGCGGAGCCGGGGAAAAGGTGAATTCCGCGGGATGATCCCAGGGCGCAGAAATTCCCGGCGGAGACAGAGGAGGTATTGGGGACCGGCTGCGACCGAGGGCCTGGGCCGGGGGCACCTCTGCAGCAGCGCTGCTCTGCCGGACAGGCGCTGGGGCCCACTGGTGTGCGCGACTTTTTGCTTTCTCCTTCTCCGTACCGGGAAGATGTGGGGCAGCGGGAATTACCCGTCTGGAGGCTAAACAAGCGTTGGGGAAAAAAACCCTTTTGACATTTGTGCGTATGTGTGTCTGCCCTGAGCCTGCCTCCCTTCTCTATGTGTGTGAAAAGACACAGAGCAAACGTGGTGTATATCTGTCATGTGTGCCCACAAAGCTCCCTAACAATTCCAGTTCTGTAAAATACACACACACACATATATATATATATTAGCTTCTCTGTTTGATTTTTCTAACATATCTGTAGCTATAAATACACCACACCTAATCTAACATCTGCTATGATTTCATTACCATCCAAAGCATGGGGATGTGACAGTAACATATTACCTTACAATACTAACCATAAGTGCATTGTAACATTTATCTAAATTACATTGCTTTTCCTGACTTTGCAAACCAGTTATAAAAAGATTGGAGTCCAGTGATGGAAACATAAGTTCAATGTAAATTATTGTGTACGGCTTCGGATTTATAATCCTATATTTCTTCGAAATGATGCACTTAAATCTCGCCTCAAGTAAGAGGTAATGGTTCTTTATATTCTTTTCCGTCAGCCATATGTTTCGGTGTCTGGGTAGTTTTGCCGAGCCCCCCGCGCTCGCGTGTCTGTGTGTGCATACAGCAACCCCTACACGCACAGCGTGTTCTGCATACTTGTGTACATACACACAAAGCCGAACGTAATTCTGGCTGCTGTTTAGACATTTTGGATGACGGAGAAGTCTTTTGCTTCCTACATAAAAGTACGAGGGAGAAGCTGGACGCGGGCAAAGAGCACGAAGAGGACTCAGAAAAAACTGCCTTTTTGGAGGGCAGTTCGGAACCCCCCTGGAAAAAGCCTCACAGCCGTAGGGTATCTTTTCAGAATATAGGGCTCACAAATCGAAACAAAACCAAAAACCCAAACAAACAAACAAAATCAAGCAAACAAAAAAAGACGAAATTTAACGTGGAAATGGAGGAGACGGCTGAAAGAAACGAGCACCTTCGCCATCTTCAGAATTAAGACATCGTAAAATGGACTGAAAAAGTATTAAGGAAATGTTAATCCTTTGGCTGGTGGAACTCCAGCTTTGCATGAATTTGTCTCCAGTAAAGGATCTAAGACTTCTTCAATCGGAGCATATGTTCATAGAGCAATAAAACAGAAAGATTTACAGTCTCCGCCCGCCCCCCAGCAGCCTCGTACCCTTTCAGGAATTACTTATGATGATTTATAACAACAACTCCGGCAATTGTCAAACTGATAAAATAGCCCGGGCTATATGCGAGAATAAACGCTCTTATGAAAGGGCTGCGATTTATGTTCAGGTCCATTTTACTGCTTGTCTGGTGGAGTTTGGTTTCTTTCCCGGCCCAGTAGGATAATATAAAACTTCATTGATAAAAACGTAGGAGTTCTCGTGAAGTAGCAAATCTGTTCCTTAGTCACTAGCAAGGCACATAAACATTTGTCATCTTTGAATAATTGAATTAATGTGTTATTGTTTGAATGTATAATTCATAACATAGGAAACTTTGTCTCTGTCCTGCCACCGAAACGGAAGCAATAAAAAGCTACAATCTGGGTTTTTTTAGAAATTACACCAGCAAGGAATAATAAAGAATATCCTGTTTGGAGAAGATATTTCCAGCTGATTGGGATTTCACAGAGAAATCTCAGACTCGTTGTCCATATTCTATGGAGTTTACAGGGAGTGGCTTTGTATAAAAACACAAATCCTATTTTCCCCTAGTCCGGGCTATTGATCGGGGACTTGAAAGCCGGCATGCCCGCTTCGAGGGCTGGAGTCGCCCGGACTCCCCAGCAGCCCCGCGCCGGGCGGCGAGTCTTGGGCGAGCAGGGCCGGCGGGCAGGGCAGGAGCGGGCAGGGCGGCCGGGGCAGCGGGGTCGGAGCCGGCCTTTGTGCGGGCGGCGGGGGGGAAGGTGCGCTCGGCGCTGGCTCCGGCCCCGCTGTCAAAGACTCACGGCAAAATTTACGACCCTGCTTGCGAAGGAGCTGAGGGCCTTTCCCCGCCGGTGGGACCGGGCAGCGGCTGCCCTGACCGACGGGCGCATTGTTTCCTCCGCGCTGCTCCGCGCCTCCCCGCGCAGGCAGCCGCGGCCAACGCCGCTACCCCAGCAGGCGGACGGGCGGGCGGGCGGTCAGCAGCCCTGCTCCGCGGCGCTCCGCGGCGATCCGCGCTCGTCCTCCTTCCCCCGCTCCCTGGGAAGCAAAGGTCACCGCTTGCGCCCGGTCCGCTTCCCGGCCGCTGCCGAGCTGGAAATCAGGAAGCAGCGTGCCCTATTTGTCAAGTGTTTGACAGCTGAGTTCATTAAGGCTTAAATAAGGAGAAATAAAAGTAAAAAATATTTACGTACCGAGCGTCTCTTTTTCAGCGGCTACCAAAGAGCTAGGTGTGCAGGGAGAAGGACTGCACCCTTTGTATATTATATTCTTGGGATCTCTTCAGTTTTCAAGTCTGATAGAGTCCTTTGCTTGGCAGATTAATGACGACTCCGTGTTTCTTAAGGGACGTGCTGAATTAATTATTTCGCAAATCACGTGGTCAGGACTTGTAGAAATCTATTCTTATCATCTTCCTTGCACTTTGAAATTCTGCCTGTTATGACTGTTCCTAGCAAGATTATTTTGGTCTCTAGGCTTGGGGGGAAGGAAAAAAAAGAAAAAGAAAAAAAAAAGGAAAAAGAATCAGGGGAAAGGGCTAACAAACATGGCCGTTGGAAGCGGTGTGGCTCTGCACTGAGAGGTCCCTATTTACTGTACTGTACAGTGAGTGGGGTTTGCTATTGACTCTGCCTTTCCTCTTCATTCTTACCTTAACGACTAGTGGTGATATAATATACAGAACTGTATTGATGTATCGGGAGTAACAGGAGGAGCTATCAAACAGGAAAGAGAGAAAGTGTAATCACAAAATATGCCTCGATATTTAAACTTAGCGAGTGTGTGCTTAGAAAGGCACCCTTAACCTCCACTCTGTGCACTCGGGAAGCAGAGGCACATGTCTTCTGCTGTTCACTCCACTCCTTGCCTGGGCTGAGCCCGAGACTGTATTTTTGGACTCGTGCCTTGACCACGCTCCAGGAGAGGACAAGCCCTCAGTGACAAGTACTTATGACAAAAATAGTGCGATCGACTTCTCCTGGCTAGATGTATGTGTTATTGTCTGAGGTGCTTACACAGGGGAGGGAAAAAAGCTGTGTTTGCCTTAGTTGCATGGGAAAGTTTAAAATCTCCACGTTTGTGTTTTCTTATGATCTTTCTTGCATATCCACTGTCAAAGTGAGAGTTACTGCTCAGGAGAAGCTACTCTCCACATTGCAATTTCAAATTTCCATTTCTTTCTTGAATTGTTTCCTACTAAGACTCACCTAAAAGACACACATCTGTGTGAGGATGTGAGGATCGAGGTGACTTCAGGTGTGGCTCCTTGTCTCCTACCACACATGCAGAAATCCGGGAGTCATTCTAGGAGGGCTTGTTAAATGCAAAGCAGCAGCAAATGGATGGCAGGCACTTTTAACTGCAGCCTAAAAGTAAATATAGACTCCAGCTTGGCCTAGAGTCACACCATTATGGCTGGGACAAACAGCAAACCTGTTCAAAGGGACATTTGGAAGGATGCTATGCAGAGTCACTCATCTTTTAACACTGTAATGATGGGAGGGACCAGCATTTTCACAGGAGAGAGACCCACCTTGTAAGGACTGTTTGCTCAAGGTACAAACCAGAATCTATTTCGCTACACCTTTTATTATTTCAAAAGTATGTGGAGGGCTTACATCAGAACTACAGGCGACAGTTAGTATAAATAACGCTTTAATCAATGGCAGCATAACATCAGCAAAGTCTGTAAAAAGCATCACACTTTGACAGAGATGAGAGTATTGCTGGACAGTGCAACCGTTTAACAAAGGCTCCAATGCACAACGTTCACCCATGATAAACAAAAAAACCCCAGCTTCCCTTCATACACAGAATGTTTCTGGAGGAGAGTTAAAACCATTAAAAAATAAACCTCAGGTTCGTTTTGCCCAGGAGATAACCACCAGTGGGTCCTCCTAGTCATTATGCACGTTCCTGACCCTTCAGAACATTGGCAGCTACAAACTATTTCTCTTTGGTACTTTCTGCCTCCACTTCACATATTCTCCAGTCTTACAGCGCTATTACACCTATGTAAACCTATGGTCCCCCAGCCTCGCTCAAAGGGGATTTGCAAACAGGGTTGTAAGAGCTGTGCCTGCTGAAGCCAACACTCGTCCCGGAGTTATTAACATTTCAAAAGACAATGAGACAAATTCTGCTCGCAGCTACATCCCTGTTTGACTTCAGTGGGCGGGGGAAGGTAATCTGGGAGCAGAAGTTGGTCCTTCAACTTCGGAGCCATCTCGGTCGATTAGAAGCACAAAGCAAGGATTTGTTTATCCAAGGCCATTATTTTCCAGAACTGTACCACAAATGCCAAAGTAGGTCTCTCTCGAACAACACTTTTGCCCTGCTCCCAGCCAACTTATCACAGACTTCAAGTAACCAGCGGGGGTCCGGGAGGGAGATTTTCGAGAAGAGCAGCTAGAGAGGTTTTACTTCCCCACTTTTTTTTTCTCTTCCCCCTTTATTTTCATAGATTCGTATGAAGAGCGAAAGGATGGCTTTGAACAGCTCTGGAGAGAAAAGGCCACTGCCGCAGGAACCTGGTGTAACAAAACTTGAAAACTTGTCTCAGGAATTCCCTCCTCAAGCGCTGCTGCTAACTGCTCTCCATACTAGAGAAAGGGAAGGGTAGTTTGGGTCCAAAAGGTTAAGGGTTTAGAGGTCACTCTTCCCGGCTGAAATACAACTAATCGAATAGAAAATTTGTCCTCTGGGTGAACCTGTTCCTGCAATTTAGCCGAACTTCAGTAAAATACCTTTTCAGCTTCTCAACGTGAAGGCGTCAGAAAAAAAGACGTCTTTACTATGTATGAACTCGGTGCTTTTTGTCATAGAAACAATGATGCGAATAATGCGGGAATATCCATCTTTAATATCACGACGTGGAGATATTCAAGTATTGCCATGTGCAAGTCTGAGAACTGGGCTAACCCTAAGGAAGAACAAAGAGTTTTCTCCAGGCTCTAAAACAAAAGACCAAGACTTAAAGACATTTTGCGGACTTCCAGGGATGAGAAAAAGGCAGAAATTAACTGCTGGCCACAGTTAAACGCTGCCGAATGCACTCTTGTTGAAAAGCTCGCCTTTTATTTTCGAATTCATTAAAGCCCATTTTGGCCCCTGTTTTCCCGAGCGAGCCCAAAAAGCCTTGGGTCCTCGGTGGGAAGCACCCAGCCTGGAGAAGGGCACGTTAACTCGCCCCCTGCTCTTTCCACCTCCCTTCAGTGTTTGCTATGAGCTTCCTTCTTTGCCCCTTTTCTCTTTAATAAAGAGATCATCTCGTTACAATTTCCACGATATGGTTCCTCTCCCAGGCTGCCCTGAGGGTACAAGAGATAAGAGCTGAGCTTTAAAATCGCCTGAGCGGAGGTGTAAGTGGCTGAGGGAGCTGGTTTGGTTGGCTTTCGTAGTTGTAGCGCACTAAAACTTTGGCAACCAGCACTCAGGGACAAATCAGTGAGTATTAGACCAGCCCTACTCCCATCCAAGCCTTTCCTCTTTTCCTGAAAGCAACTTGCTGAGATTTCCAACCTTTGCAGTCATGGTTTGCCTAAAAACAATCACTGTTCTTTTTTTTTTAAAAAAAAAAAAAGAAAAAAAAGAAACCAAAACACCAAAAACCTGAACAAACCCAAATCACAAAAACTCAATAGACCAAAATAAACCCAAACCAAAACAAAGCAGCAGCCCACGTAGCCTATCTCTCTCTAGCAGAAAAGACATTTGAAATCTGATTGAAATAATTTATTCCGCTTTCAGCTTTGAATGGCTCAGATCATATCAGAAATGGCATTAACTTTTCACTTTTTTATTTTGTTGGATTTTGGTTTGTTTTGGGTTTGGGGTTTGTTTTTTTTTTTTTTTTTGTGTGGGGGGGGGGGGGGGGGGGGGGGGGGGGGGGGGGGGGGGGGGGGGGGGGGGGGGGGGGGGGGGGGGGGGGGGGGGGGGGGGGGGGGGGGGGGGGGGGGGGGGGGGGGGGGGGGGGGGGGGGGGGGGGGGGGGGGGGGGGGGGGGGGGGGGGGGGGGGGGGGGGGGGGGGGGGGGGGGGGGGGGGGGGGGGGGGGGGGGGGGGGGGGGGGGGGATGCTTTTTGCGGTCTCCTTTCTTCTTGGTTTTTTTTTTTCCCTCCTATCCATTTTTAAATGAGGTATCGATGGTTTAAAGCACAGCACTGAGTAGAGCAAATTTTGGAAACAGATTTCAAACCTGTAAGCTCTGGAGGGCATACAGTAAGGAGTAGGGACGAGTTTCCTATTCACAAAGATGGGGAAAAAAATAAAAGGTGGGACAAGAAAGTTGTGTACGTTCAAGACAAGTAAACATTCCATATGTGTTTATGAGACTCGGAAGGAGAAATACTGTATTTCAGCTCTTCTTCCCCGTTTTTGGTTTGACTATTTTTCTTTTATTTTCACTCCGCTATATAACAAATAAATAAATATACTAACACTATCAGAACATAAAATAACCCGTTTTCACTTAAATTCTATGCACACCTTCTGAGACGTTATGAAAATGAGCAAGTATTTTCATTACACCAAGAAAGGTAAAGCAGCACAAAAGAAGAGTTCACAATTACTAGTCTTTATGTTCAAGTAAAAGACTATACTATGAATTTCCTGTCCTCAACTTGCCCAAAATGCATCCTCCCGAAATTGCATGGGATAAAAGGCAATCAAAAGTATAAATCCTAGAATAAAGCATCCAATCTTCACTTTTGAATTCAAAACTGAAACGCAGGACAGTTTCATTTTCAATGATTTATTACTTTTTAAGGACAGAAGGTCTCATTTAATATTTTCCCAATTCCCACTGCCTGTGTGATGTTTCTTTCTTTTTTTTTGTTTTTTTTTTTCCCTTTCTCTCTCCTTCCCCCTTTTTTTTTTTTTTTTTTTTTTTCCCTTTTCCTCCCTTCCCCTTTTTTTTTTTTTTTTTTGTTTTCCTTTTTTAGGTTGTGCTAGAAGAGGCAAATAAAATAAAGTCCAAAGTAGCGTCATTTTGTCTCCTTTGTACAACAGTACCTTAAAGAAAGATGACAGTTTCTCGTGTCCTTAGCTGCTACATGCAGGTTCTGCTTGGGCAGTGTCAGTTATGTACAGTACTGGTCAGAAGCGAAGGATGAAATGGAAAATTTCACCTCTTCTACAAAGTTGTCAAGTCAGTCTGATGGTCCTTGGAACCAGTTTGTAAGTGGGGGTTTGAACCAGAGGAAGAAGACCTGCCCTTCGTGTTGGGCAGTTTGTGATCTTTTTTCCACTTCATTCTTCTGTTCTGAAACCAGATCTTGATCTGGCGCTCAGAGAGACACAAAGTGTGGGCTATCTCGATACGGCGGCGCCTGGTCAGGTACCTGTTAAAATGAAATTCTTTTTCCAGTTCTAGGACTTGCTGTCTGGTGTAAGCTGTGCGAGAGCGTTTAGGTTCCCCTCCGTTGTAATTGGGATTCACTGGGAAAAAAATACGGAGAACTTTACAAAGCTAATCTTGACTTGCCGGTTCGACTTTACAAAAGAAAACCTTACGAGCTGCGAGCATGTGGCCGGGCTGGATTCGTCCCAGTTGCTTACAATGAACGGGCTGCTCTCCCTCCCGTTTGAGGCAGGCACTACGGGCACACGCAGCTGGGTAGGCTGGGAGCCTCTGGCAGGCTCCTAAAATGGAGTTTTAGCCTGCACGGCAAAGCCCCGCATGGCCAACGGCCTATTTCCTCAGCAATAAAAATTTATAGCGAGTGTAATTGGCCACCTCGGCTTAAAAAGCTCGTCCACGAGCCTGGCAGGGACTCGGGCAAGCGCCGCTGAGGACGATCGGAAGCAGGGTAGAAGAGCAAAGTAAGAAGAGGATCCTTACCCGAGTTAACATGGACTTTCTTCATCCAGGGATAAACTACTGCTGGCTGCTTAACTGCGGAGCCGTTTGGGGGTTTGAGGGCCGGCTGCTGGCTGCAGGCTCGCGGGTTGGACATTGGAGGCGGTGGACAATGCTCTGCTGGGCCGGGGAAGTGGCTCGCCGGGCCGGATTGCTCCTGTCCGTGACCCCGCGGCTGCCCGGCAGAGCCCTGGGCATTGCTACAGCTAAAGGGCTGCTCGCTGTAGTTTGACCGTGGGTAGAGTCCCTGGTGCTGGAAATCAGAGCCCTGCGAGGCACTGTAGTACTCGGCCCCCTGCTCGCCTAGGTAGCTATTCTGCAAATATTCCTCGCAAGGAGGAAATTTGGGATCCACATACTTGGAGTTCACCATATACGAACTCATGGCCATTAATTTCTGAAGGTAGAAAATACTAATTTTTCTCGTGTTGTCTTTTTTCCCCCTGCCATAGAGCCCTCCTACTTGCTGTCAACTGAATAAAGTTAGGCGGGCATGTGACCGGCCCGGCCAATGGGGAGCCGAGCGCCCACCGCCGCATTTCCCCGCATTTCCCCCGATTCCGCTCAATAACATCCCTCCAACTGAGTGACCCCCCTCGCCGGCGGGCCGCACCCCCAAACCAGGTACTGGAGGTGTAGGGGGACCCCGGGGCGGCGGCCGCTGCCCTGCCCACAGCCTTTTGTCTGAGCCGGCTTCCCCCAGCCCCGGGGAATGCGGTCCCGCTGCCTGATTTAGCAGCCAGGACCACCACTGGGGCTTGGCACCTCGATTTAAATAGAATTTTTTTTAAAAAAAAATCGAAAGGAATATACAGAGCGATGAGCTGAAGGGGGCATTAAAAGGGAGGAAACTGGTAAGCAGGAGAGGAAAAGAAAAGCCATCAAAGAAGAGGGTAATATGATGTACAATGGATCTGTCCTGTCTTTGTCTCGCAGAGGTCATCCTAAAGTTACCAGAATTTAGTTCTGCTGAATAAAATTAGGCAATCAGTAACTTCTCATTCACTTTCAAGCCCCCATATATACATGTGCATACGTATGCGCACACAGACGCAAACCCCAATGTATAGGTATCAATCTATACACGTATTTATGTAAAATCATACAGATGGCAAGAAACAGTTCACTTTTAACCACTAAAGTTCAATTAACTGAACTGGAGACGTCATCTAATTAGGTTAAAAATATCACAGGTTTAATGAGATAAATTCGGTCTTCATTCATCAATATCATTCCTGGAGCACAAGTAAATACATTCCACTGAGGCGAAGGCTGCTTTTGTTGCTGTCGTAAATATTTTGATGCGATCTGGACCCTTGACAGGGAAATTTTGCTAACGTCTGGCGTATCTAGCTAATTTATGAGTATCTTTTAGAAGAGTCATTCACTGATTGGTAGATAATTTCTTTTTCTTTATTTTTTCCCCCAGAAAATTTGTAACTTCTGGTGAGATTAACTGTTTAAATTCACAGATTTTCAGTCAAAGTTAGGACTGAACGACAACTGAAGTTTTTTAAAAGTCCTAAAACCTAGTACACAGGAGTGAGGCAGCAAAACTTTTATAATTTCTGAGTGTTCAGCACGCACATGCCTCTTGATTCCGCCAGTATTTAAACTTCTAACCATTTGCAGAAAGGTGAAGTTTTTGCATCGACCATATATTCCCCTAGAATCGAATCTGTGACTATATGAATATCACACAAATTCGGTTCTACAGGGTATATATAGACAACGTAATAACATTCTGTTTTCATCTACAATATAGCAGGTCTTTGCAATTCTCTTAGTCTCTTACTGTCTTCTGAGGAATGCAAACTATTCTGCTGGGACTCAGTTTTGAAATAAGGATTTTCAAGAAGGTGGGATTTCGGGAAAAATTCACGCTTGTTATTATTGCTGAAATTGAGCTATACGACTCTCTACCAAATCATAGCGATGAATTTCGCCTACTAAATTCTCAGAAAGACCTGCCGCACTCTTTAAATTCTCTGCCGTTTACGTCCTCGCTACGGAAAAAATGGACGTGATCGGTCAAATTGTGCTATTCAGAATAATAATGGTTAAAGCAATTTAAAAAGAAATCTTTAGCTATTTAAACTAACACGAATCCGAAGAGATGAGCCATAATCAGAAATCCCCCCCAAGTGAAAAAGAATTTTTAAAAAATCGAAACAGAAATAAAACAGCCGACAACAGAAACAGCGGTTGGTGAAAAAGATGAGATTAAAAGCTGGAGTTAGTTGCTCTCTGGAAGTAGAGAGTTTCCAAATTTACCTTCATCCCATTATGCTGGTCTAGCTATTATCCCCGCGAGCCGCAGCCTCACACCCTCCCAGGTTTTCCCCGCCGTAGCGTTTATGGTGAAGGGCAGGGCGAGAGGTCAGCCGAAATCATTTACAAACATATCACAAAGTTTCATTATTTTTACTTTGTCGACAGCGGCACACAAGAGTACAAAAGTTCATGAATTGTGTCTGACCCAGCTCCTCACTGCTGTCCCGCGGTCAACCTCTTCTCCTTCCACTATTTAAAACAGGCACCATAAGGACAAATAATGGTGCGGGTGTGATACATCCAACCACTGCGGAGGGCAGATTTGGGGGTGTTGGGCTTATCTGAGCGGTGTGTACCGGTTTGGTTGCCCGGTTCCAACTCCCAGCTGCCTGAGCTGGGAGATGCTATTTTTAAACATCTGCTTTCTTACCACTGCCGTAGTGCCTTCTTTGCAGCAAGTGCAACTCGAAACGACTTTGTGTCTTTAATCTCCCCCTCGGATTATTTAAATCTCCGCACAACTATTTTAAGCGTCTCGCCCCCGCTTTCTCCTCCTTTCTCGGAGGGGAGGAGGGATACCCCACGCCCCCGCGGGGGTTATTAACCACTCAACTGAACTGTCAGGGTAACACCCCCCGCCCCCCAAAGCGAGCTCGCCTTTGGGGCAGCCCCCAGAAGCGGACAAGCCCACCGAGGCTTCCCAGGGAGTAGCAATGGGTCTGGGGAAGCAGCAGCTCCCCGCTCTGCTTAATACTACGCATTTTCATATTTGTTAGACGCTGTGACCTGCGTTTCACCTTATTGCACGACTTGCTCAGACAGGTCAAAGCCAAAGAGTTATTGATGAACAAAAGCGTTATATATTCACCTTCTGTTCTTCTGTCCATACAAAATACTTTTGATCTATCAGCCTTTTTGTATTTTGGTTCATAATCAGTATGCTAAATGTACGTTAGCAGAAAACACGGAATCCATACGTTTAGGGCCGGCCCTGAAATAAAATGCCAAGGACATCTGCGTAGTGCAGGGCTGAGCTACGGGAGGAGGAAAGTTACCTATGGAACACAGAACTGCAACGTTGGAGACGACTTTTTAGTTCGTATTCATAGGGCTCGAACCAATATGGCAACGTAAGGCAAAAAGACAAGGAGAAGCTTGGCACATGCAGTGAAATAGATTATTTGTCAGGAAGCAGGGAAGGCAAACGGGGAAACGCAAACAAACACAGCTCCTCTCCTCTACATGCTCCCGGGTCAGAGCGGGGCTGGCAGAAGCAGAAAGGGCAATGTAAAACCTAATGAATTTCCAAATATTGCAAGCTTTCTTTCCTTCTTTGAGAGACAAGCCAGTCTCAGTCCGGAGCACCAGGTCTGATGCACCTAGCTCCTCACTAGAGCCAGAAAGATTCAGCAGCATTTCCTGATGCACTTATCTGCTGCCCTCCCCTCGGTCCCCTCAACGCAACTCAGGCGGGACCATCTGGGATCCGAAAACCCTTACCGTAAAGGATTGCCCTCCTAAGCCCCGATACCCATTCCCTTCCGTGCCTTCACAGCATTTAAAACCACGTTAGACTCTCCCTTCCCCGGAGAGACCTAGCAGCAGCGGATCAGCTCTACCGCCCGCAGGACGCGGCTGCAGCTGGGCTGCCCCGGCTGGCCAGCGCTGACCGCCCCCAGCTACCGCCTTCTCTTTCACCCAGCCACCAGGCTGTGCCAAACGGCGGTACCATCAGAAAGCAGGCACAGCCCTGCTCGGGATCCCATCTGGGGAAAAGAATGGGAGTAGCCAAGGTTATGAGGCGCTGGGACACGACGTGATCCATCCCGGTTCTGCACGGGGAGGCGCTGTACAGTCCTGCCGAGTTAAAATGGAAACGGTGCTAATTGTCTTGGAGTGCTTAAGAGCAGGAGGACACCTGTACAGCCCTGTAATTAACCCCCAGGAGACTGCTCTTCTGCTTTTAATGCTAGCCAAGATTATGACGTAGTACCACAAACCAACTCCATAAGAGTCTTCACATGCTGACATGGTCTTTTTATTTCTTTTTTTTTTAATTAATTAATTTATTTAGGGTAGCAATATTCACCAGGGATCATAATTTTTTCTTTTTCCAGTCTGAAGGGAAGAAACAGGATTTTCAAGCAATGCAAACTCTACAAGAATAAAAGGTTACTTACTGTGGATGTCCTTACATGCTGCTGAACCTGTTGCAATAAAAGCGTTTGTTACTGTTGTATTCCACATATGGGTGATATTTCTGGAGAACAGTTACAAACCACGCTTGACAGATTAAGGCAGAGAGGAGCTGGTGGTAAATCCTCTGAGCAGCGGAGTGGTGGGATCGAAGCCCCTTCCAAATGAGGACCACGTTGCATTCAGGCAGTTTTTTATGAACACAGGCTTTCCCTGTGCCTGGGGTGTGATCTTTCCGTTTCAATATTCATAGTCTAAATTTTATGCCGGATGATTTCTAAAGACATGGAAAGTCAGACCTCCCTCTTTCACTGATGGAAAAGAAGAATAACAAAGGTGCTGCTTTTTTTGTGTGTGTGCTTTTTTTTTTTTCCTTTTTTTTTTTTTTTTGGTTCTGTGGCAATCCAGTTACTTAGAAATGAAATATTCAGATGACCTTTGTTAAAACCATCACCCACAAAATATCACAATACGCCACACAAAATCATATCCGTGCAGACCACAGAAAGACCAACAATTTTAATAGAATGAATATCTGGTTACTCTACGATAGATCCTCTTTAAGCTCACCTAATAACCTATCAGTAACCAGGAGATATGTATCTTTGTTTGCATTATAGAATGATAAATTTAACTTGAACTGTCCTTCAAATATTTTAATAAATATATTCAAAGATCCCAATAGGGAAAAAAAAATATGCATTTAGTCCAATGCTCCTGAAAAGCGATGTATATTTAAAAGTAAATACTATCGGGAGGCTCTATTCTGTAAGCCACTTTTCACCTCGTCTATTACTTTCCCACGATATCTTGGAGAATTATTTGTTTAAATACAGGGCAATTTCCTAGATGTCACTAAACAGAGCTTCCCAAGACCGTTTTTGGTTGGCTTGGGTTTGGTTTTTTTATTTAGTTCTGCCCACTCTGGATAACATCGAGAGCCTGGGAGAAGGGTGGATCAATATCAGCATTTTGGCACTAAACATTTCTTTTTCTTATTAAAAAAAAAAAAAAAAAAGTTAGCTGCAAATAAGAAATCCCACTAAATTCCGAAATGTCAGGCAGGTGCATCCCGGCGCACCCCTAGCCACCTTAGCTCTAGCTGCCCATTTCCCCAGCAGAGCTGTTCCGCGTTGCCGGGCTGGTAGCCCATTCCCACGGAGTTCCTCGGGGCACAGAGAGCCCGAGCGCGGCGGCGGGGAGGCTGATAGCGGACTTACTGCGCGCTCCCCCCGCGGCCTGGGGGACCCGGTAGCAGAGGTGCCTGCACGGTCGCATTCTTGCCGACGGTTCCCCGCTAACACTTTCCCGATTACTGCTTCCAGGAACGAAAGCATCTGCACTTGTATGCTCTTAAACTAATTTATGGTGGGAATTATATTTTGGCTTGTCAACTCTCAAGCCATAAAACAAAGTTTATTGGAATCACGTGCCTCTAAATAGCCACTCAGGACCTATCTCTGTGGAACCATAAATAACCTTCAGCTTTAAACTTTTATTCGCTAAATAAAGGTTCGCTGAATCTGTCCTATAAAATGAGACTAGGTCGGAACAGCGGGGATGGGTGGAAGCTCAGCTGCACGGCGTTATGCCGGCCTTTTTTTGAGGAGCGAGTTGTAGGGAAAGCTGCAGAGGGGAGTCAGCAATCCCAAAGTGCTCTTGAGAAAGGATCCGAGGGCGTTTCGCTGTGGATACCCATTCAAACATTTCTTTATACTTCTCAAGGGACAGGGAATCCCAACGTCAGGAGAAAACAAAACAAAACCCACAAACCAACCGAAAGATAGAACTCCCTCTTTCTTTCCTGGATGTTTATGGCATTTTGATCAGGCTCCCCTGAAAGATGGTTTTGAGTTGTTCGCCTCACGAGCTGTGGCTCGGGAGAGCTGTGCCCGGGGCTGTGGGTTCCCC
>VWZG01002643.1:1557132-1568425 GCA_013396735.1 Grallaria varia | reverse complement strand
CTTTACAAGCGACCAAACTGCTGCAAACACTGAGGGCATAGGCTTCGGAAAGGGAGAAAGTGTGAAGCCTGCCACAATGAGATCTTTGAGGACTGGAAGTTTAAGGACGGTCATAAAACAATAAAACAACCCTGGTGTGAAGGGACCAGGGTGTGAGTTAGCAAACGAGAATTTCAAGGAGCCCGATCACAGGAAGTCAAATGTCCCTGGCAGTCTCACAGCATGAAGAAACACGGGCATCAGATCCCAATCTATGATGGCTGAGAAGAGGGCGTCGAAGTGGCCAGCAGCTACTGGTGCGTCCAAGGAAGGATCTGTACCTTCGCCAGAGGGCGGGGATCTGCATCAGCCCCGTCGGGGACCGGCCGCGGGCAGAGGGGACCAGCCACTCCCCCGGCCCGCGGATAGCGAGTGCGCCTCCGCTCGGGGGCTTAGCTCTGAAGAACTAGCCGACTTCAGCTCCTTGCTGGGTGGTGGCACCAGCTGGGTGGTGCCTGTTTAACACGAGAGTCTGCTCCGACTCTGCCGTTGCTGACTAGACAGTTCTGAAGTAGCCCAAAAGGGGCAGCTCAGCTCTTGCAGTACTCATTAGATGGCCCAGGTCACAGCTGATCAAATTGTTTTCCTCCAGAGAACAAGAAGCATACCGAGGTCCTTCCCTGCTCCTTCCTTATGACCTGGAGTGACTTTGCATTCCACTGTTTTCTTGCTCTTGTCAAGGCCTTAATCATATGGCATCACCTTCATGCTTTTTTAATGGCTGGAGCCCCTTCCATGCCCAGGACAGCTGGCAGGGGCAGTGCGTAAGGTGACATTTCAGATGCAGTGCACAGCCTGAGAAACTATCAGGCCCAGGGGATCCGGCCAGGTGCCCCCAGGAGAAGAAAGGACTGCCTGGCATGGCGTTGACTTCAGGGTTGCTTTCCGTTGGAGCACGATCCATGCTTCCAGCTCTGGGCAGGCAGGAGGAAAAACTCCCTGGGGCTCCCTGAACCTTGTTCAGACACCCAGGTCTGGGCACGGTTGGCCCTGAATGAGGCTTATGGCAGCCCCTAACCACACTCCACAAACACTCCATCATCACTGGCCTCTGGAAGAAGGGCTTCAGCAGCAGGCAGCTGCAGGGAGTCAAAGTGCCCATCCTTTGGGAGGCTGTGAGGAAAGGCTACAAACTGGGACATGAGGGTAGGGTGCAATAAAATGTGAGGGAAAGAGTCTGAGATGACAAGAACCATGATGCAGAGTTAAGTGTGTTTGCCCTAGGCCTGGTGCTGGGTACCTGGCATGGTGAAGGTCCTGTCCCAGGCCGTGGGGGCCATGAGTGGGCTCTGGCCCCTGTGCCACTATAGGGAGTGTCACATCCCTCCCTACATCTCTGATTGCTTTGGCTCTCTTGACTCATCTCGTGGGCAGGAGAAGCCCACAGTTTGGAAGTAAGATACTGTCCTGTGTATGCAGGAAGAGAGGTGCCATGACAAGGCAGGACACATGTCAGCACAGCAGCTGGTCATGGCATCAGCCCCTGGCAAACAGGGTGGCCCAGGCCAGGCATGTCCTTCAGGCACACGTGTTCAGGAGACTGGGGCTGGGAAGGATGAGGCTGTGGGATAGTGAGGAATTGATGATTGAGATACACCTCCCTGTCATCTAGGGACAAGATGAATGAATGCTTCAGTAACTGAGCAATTCTAGCCATGAGAATTCTGAAGAGGGAATTATAACGATTTTCACATTTCCTATTCTAAAATGCAGATGTCAAAGTTGACTTTGAAGCTCTGGCCAGTTCATTCTCTAGGCTCTTATGCAAGTTTTCATATTTGAGGCTGATGATCTGAGGATGGATAAGATGTGTAATGAAGTAACACAGTAACAATTGGTTTCCCTTTGGTAATTTTCGCGATAAAAATGTTGGGGAAATGGAATCACATGTGTAAACCACCATCACTCTTGATTCTATTTGATAGACACGACGACCAGCATCCTATTCCGAGGACCACACTGCCAGCAAATTACAGGCTCCATCTCTGACTTTGAAGAGCTACCAAGTGCCTCGATAACATCCAACACATTATGCCCTTCTGCTTTTATCGTAACTCCGACCTTTCTAGAGTCACCTCGTCGCCCATACCCTCACCAAGCAGGATGTAGGCATGCAAAGGCCCCTGCCCGCAGCACCCCGCGCCCGCAGGCAGAGCCGGTGGCAGCAGAGGCCCAGAGCGGGCAGGGCGGCGTCGAGCCGCACCTCGACATCAAACGAGGGCAGCGGTGGCGACACCTCGGGTCCGCGGGGGAAGAGGGCGAGGAGCGCGGGGCAGGGAGGGGAGGCCGGGGGCCGTGGGAGCGTCTCGCCGGGGCAGCCACAGCCCGGGGAGATGGGTGCCGCCAGGGTCATGTCCGGACACGGCTCGGGAAGGTGAAGCCTGGCGGCAACAGGTGAGACTGAGGCAGGAACTCTGCCGGGCCCTGGCTTGCAGGAGGCAGGGAAGATGTGCGGGGGCCGGGGGCTCTGCCCGCGGGAAGGGAGCCGGCGGGAAGGTGGGCGCGGGCCGCCACGGGGCTCTGGCACGCACATCAAAGGGACAGGATGGGAAGAGGTGAGTACCCGACATCAAAGGGCGGGCTGGTGACCGGGAGGGCGTCGGGGCACACGAGGGGAGCCCCGTGACACCGTGGTTTAGGCAGAGAGTGCGGGAGGGCGTGCACCGGGGCTCGCAAGGGGCCGTGGAACCGGGTCAAACAGGAGGCCGTGGCACTGGAAGGAGTGAGACAACTGCGACTCAGCTGGAGACACCCGAGAAGGGCGGTGGAGTCCCACCCGTGCCTCGCGCCAGCCAGTGAGTCTCTTCTGTGGGCAGGCGAGAGGCAGGGTAGGGGTCCCGAAGCTGGTGGCGGGGCGGCGGGCCCCTCGCCCCGGAGGGGAAAGCAGCCAGGCTTGTCCTACAGCGCCTTCTCCTGGAAGAGGCCGTGGAGACATAGTGTCTGGTGGCAGCGGTCGGGGCCTGTCGCGCCCCCGGCGGCCGCTCCGCGGCCCAGCCCCGCAGCCCCGAGCGCGGAGGACACGGGCAGGTGGCCCCGTCCCGGTCCGTCGGGGCGTGCGCCCACGCGCGGGCAGAGGCGGCTGCGGTGACCTCCGCGGCGTGGGGCACTGGGTAGGCATTGCGGACTGCCTCCCCTGCTCGCCGCCCCCTCCCCCGCTGGCGATGGGAGGCGAGTGCTGCATTTGGGCACAGCCTGCTGCCGCTGAATGCACTTTTATTGCCTCTTGTCTCTGGCAGAGGCCCTTCCTCCGCGCCCCGCCCGGCCTCCGCGACCTGCTGCAATGTTTATTGTGCCTCATCTTTTCCTTTCGCTTCCTGTTCTCTCCTCTCCCGCTCGAGCAGCATTGACTGCCGCACTGCAGTAGAGCAGTAAATACCTTTAACAGCTGCCTGCCAACCGAGGGGTGAAATACCGTCTTTGTTCGGATTTTTTTCCCTGTTCCAAGCTCTCATAAAACACCCCGTGGGAATTATGTTTGTTTGGGGGAACGAGAAAACGAATTGGCGGGATTTTCTGTTCTTAAGAGAGCAAACCCAACGCATATTTCTTTGCCCAGTCTTGTCGTATTTCCCGGGTCCGCAGTACACGCCGCCTCCCCTCCTTGCACCAAAGCCCTGCCAGGCTCGGGGAACAGAGTCCTACACTTCTCCTACAGGCAACCTGCAGCAGCTAAGCCGGACCCCAACCTGACTTCCCAGGTGGCAGCCGGTGCCAGCGGTACCCGGGCACGGCCAGGGAGCACAGGCTGCCGCTTCCTGCCGTCTGCTTCGTGGTGCTGTTTTTATGCTGCCAGTGCGTCAGTAAAGGGTAGGGTAGGGATCGGCTCTTTCCTTTCAACAAAAAAATTAAATGAGTCATACATTCTGTCGAACACGACGGGAAACGAAGCAAGCGCGAGAAATGTGACTTTGAATTCTGTATTTCAAAAATTTCAGCACGCCAACACATCTGTAGTCATACCACCTTAACAAGGTATGTAACTAGGTATAAAAATACAGTCCTCATATGAACCTTATATATAAACACGGACATACAGAGTTCGCTATGAATACTTGCAATTACATAGGTATGTTTAAGAGCATAAACAGATCTATATGTACTTCAGTGTTAATAAAAATAAATAAATAAATACACCCAGTAAGAAAAAGAATAAGAGCAAAAGGAAGCAAGGAAGGAAGCCGCTCAGAAAGGGAAAAAGCCGATCTCCCACACAAACCAATGGAATACTAAATGCATATGTGTATCCGTATGTGTCAACAGATGAACCCGCAGACACACACATGCACATTAGAATTCCTTAGAACATCCTGCTTTTGTTTTCTTCTTTTTCCCCAGGCTACGAATAATTTCAAAACAGCTCAAGGAACGAGATTTTCCGAAGTTTTTGGAGAGATTTATAGCCAAACAGATATAATTACTACGTCACCTAGAAGGGATACTGAGAGTGAAACCTAACGCAGTGCATACTTTCCAAAGTTACTGTTGAAGGCTGTTGCTATGTTGAAAACGATTCGTTCCAAATAATCCCCAAGTCCTGCAGCAGCGCAGGGCGATCGGCTACTGCAAACAGCCAAAGCATGGGGTACAGGGATCTTATCGCTTACTGTAGTGGAATTCGGGTTTAGCAGTTTTAGGAGGTGCTCGGGAACGGAATAAAGAAGAATTTCTTTTAAACCTTCAAATTACGTACGCGGGACACGACTCTCACCTTTCCACCCTCACTGTGTATTGTTTCATCAGGCGTTTTATTTTACCGTTAATTAACTGGTTGTTTTGTGGATAAATGGCGATTCGGTAAATTCCTGCAGTGCAATGGCACGGTGCATTGCCACCACCGACCATCGATGTGAACGCTAAATACCAGGCAGCGTGTTTTCTACTGCGCTTTAACATTTTGAAAACGAAGATGAGATTAAATATATATATATACGTTCAAAATAATGCATTTTCAAATAATATGTGTGCTACAGAGAGTAGAAGTAGAGGTGTACCTGCACATATATATATAGATAATGTGAACATGGATATATACACATATATAAGTAGAGCAGGTATAGTTGATGCGACTGTTCTATCTTCGCGGCATATTTCAAAATAAACCCGGGGGTTATGTTGTTGGGGTTTATTTCCGAGAACTCGTTCCCCGTTTAAGCCCCGATGGTTTCCACGTGGGTAAGTATCCGCACTGCTGGCGTGCGCTCCCGGCTGCCGAGCCCGGCCCTTATGCCGCCCACGGAGCAGGTCGAAGCCTCCGCCCTGGCTCCGCGGTGCAGCGGCAGAAGGATGTGCGAAAGCGTCCCGGCGGGGCGGGCGGGGGCTCCCGGGTCTGGCCCCGGGCACAGCCCCGGCTCGACGGGCTCGGCGGGGCCGCCCCGCGCCCTCCACCCCCGCGGGAGCACTGACCCCGATTCTCCTGCGAAAACACCTGTTAAGCTTTAAAGTTACGCGACCGCCCTTCCGCCATGGGGAAAACAAACCAGAGCATCACCACAGCGCGCTTCAGGCCGGCAGAGGGGAAAGTATACCAAAAAAAGAAGGCCTTTTATTGGAAGAAACACCACCGGCAGGCGAGGCACTGCCTGCGCGCACTGCGCCGCAGCCTGGCGGCGCAACACCGAGAAGCGCAGCGCCAGCGCGGCCCGCGGCGCATTTTCCATGCCAGACCGCGCGCAACGGCTGCTCGCACACTGCGACATGGCCACAACTATGATTAGTATTAATAACACCACCGATAACTATAAAAGCAGTAACAACAACAGTAATAGCAAAAATAGTAACAGTAATAGCAACACTAATAGAAAGAACAAGGGACTGCGAGGGACAGGTGACCAAGGGGTGACAGGAGGACAGGGGAGCCGGTGCCCGCGTATCGGGAAGGTGCGCGGGCGCGGAGTACCGGCGACCAGACCGAGGGGAGCGGAGCGCTTACCAGTTCGCGGCATTGCGTGCCTGCGGAGGAGCCCGGGAGGGTCGTTGTAATCCATTGTGCACCCGCGTAGCAATCCGTGTGCCGGAGGACGTAGCGGCAGCGGGGGCATCAGGCTGTGGGAGAGGAGCGAGGGGCTGGATGCGACGCAGCGGCGGGCGCGGGTCCCCGCGCATCCCTCCGTGGGCGCGGACGAGGAGGCGGCTCGGGGAAGTGTCAGTGCGGAGGCGATGGGACCGACCGAGGGTTTGGGGACGCGGGACAGAAACGTGAGGGCGAGTGCCATACACCTCAGCCTAGACAAAGGTTAGAAAAAGAGGGGCTGAGGCTCTCTGAAGGCAGAATGCAGGGGGAAATTCGCCAGGGAAATCAGGAAAAGGCCATGAAAGCGCTCGCTGCCTGCACATGACCAGCCGCAGCCAATGACGAGCCCAAATAGGTCATAAAAAGGTCTATTACCAAGTTGTAAATTTTCTTCAAACAAAAAGGAATTTACTGCAATTCCTTGCGGATTTTGCACATACTGCTTCCCAGCGCCATGTTTTTTTCGCGCTGCGCTTTTACTGAGTCTTCGGTCCCGCCTGCTCTCGGTCTGCGCGTCCCGAGAGCTGTAACGGAGCCCCACAAGCATGGCCGGGACGCGGGAGATCCCCGCGGGCCGCAGAGAGCGGGACAAGCTGTCGCGGAGCCACAGAAGGAGAGGCAGAGCCCTGTGCCCAAGGATCAGTTTCTTGCCCGAACGAAAGGGGGCTTAACCCGCATCCCAACCCACCCCACCGCCCACCCCCCACCTCTCCGCCGGGCACTAAAAGAAACCACATCTGTTTTAGCGCCCACTACTGAAGCGGAAGCCGTCGCCGACATAAAAATAGTACAAGCCTCCTCCCTGCCCTGCAGTGTGCGGTTCCCACAAGTTGCGCTGGGCACTGCCACCGCGCCCAGGGTGCCTCCGCCCCCGATCAAACCTTCCCGGGACACCAGCAGGGAAAATTCGATTCCTAGAAAGCTTTCTAAAAAAACTAAAAATGGGCCTCTGTCCACAGGGAATGCTCGGCTCGGAGAAGGAATACTGTGGCTATTTCTTGCTCAAGTTTTCTTTCAAGGAATAGCCAGAGCCTTCCATCCGTAACCTCCGCGTTGATCGTAACTGCTGGCAAAAGCAAACAAGCCTAAAGATGGAGGACCAGCCTTGGATCGTTTTAACACGCTGCTTCAGGCAGTTGCACACCTGTGAATATCACATCCCTGCTGCGTGTCCCTCGGCGGAGGCACTTGCAGCTTTTGTGATGTCTCTGGAGCGCTCACGGCTGCGCTGAGCTGCTCCACAAGGGAACGGAGAAATTCCGCGGAAACCAAAGGCACGGTACATCCGCGCAGTGCCCGTCTCAGGCGACTTCTCGCCGCCGTTCCCGCCGCGACCTGCGCAGCTACTGCTTTTTCTTGCCAAAATCTCGATGTCTGCTCCGGAGCTCGATGGCTCCTATTTTACGGGGGACTCACTGCTCCCCTGGATCGATTTCTGATTCGGTTTTCTTTTTCGTAGCAAATCTCCCAGTAAGACCGAGGGAGAGATTCATGTGTCAGGCTACGGGGGAAAATACCTAAACAGCTACAGAGATGTTTTGTTTTTCCTAATGAGTAAGACAGGGTCAACTCCAGTTACCACTAGGCCTTGGCCAATTATGCAAGCACAGGGAAGTCAGTTTTCGTCTGCGTGGCTGCGTTCCCAGTCGGCCCTGGGAGAGCGACGCTAACGGAAATTTCTTAAGGAATATTTTAATTTTATTCTCTTTGTCTGGTAATTAAAAATAACTACCTCAGCAGCCCTGTCATGGACTAGCCTAAGAAGTGCTCCGCTCGGACGTGAAGGCCTCCTGTTTGCCTTCCCCCCGCGGACAGTCCGGGTTTGCAGCGGCTTTCCCCATGGCGGGCCGCCTGTACCATGCTGCTCCCAGTCTTTGCTGCAAATGCAGCAGAGGGAAGAGACTTTACCCTGCCCGGAGACCAAATATGCCTGTGCCACGGGCACTAGTGTTATTCTGAAAAGCGATGGGTTTTTGCGCATCGGGCGACTGGCGCTCTTTAAACGCGCAGGCACCAGCTCCTCATCCTCCCTGAACACTAGGGGTACCGGTATATTTATGCAAATCCATGCAGCAAAATGTTTACTTCACCGCTTTGTTGCAGCTTCCCCTCCTTTATAACCTTTAGCCAACTAGGCGATTAAAATAAAACCGAGAACAATAGCTCTACTTGCTCGTGCCTCCCTCTGGAGATGGCGTTTTGCAGGAGTGGAAACGTGCCTGCCTCGGTGGCGGGGAGAGGGTTAGAGGAAGGGAAACGAAATGAACCAAACCCACCCTACAAATCCCGTCCCCGTGGACGGTGTTTCCTGCTCCGCCGGGTGCGTTCCCGGGAGCGAAGCGGTGGGTGCAGGAGAAGGGCCCAGGGCTGGGTGGACACGGCGATGGCCGGCGCCTTCTCGGAACACTGCCTGGGATTTTCGGAGCGAGGCCTCGGCTCGGCCCCGACCTTGTCGGGAGCATGCTCGTTTCTGGGCAGATAATAGAAACACGCCGTGTTTGTCGCAGTGTCGAGCGTCCATTCGATTTCTTTCACGGAGCCGTCACTCAGGGGGTGTCAGGCGGTGGAAAAAAATGACGCAGAAATCTTGGTTGGGATTTATGCCTCATCCCTCGGCCCTCTGCCTGCTGCTCCTGAAAAGGACCGCTTCCGGCCGTCCTGTTCGATACCGCGCTCTGCGGGACCTCCACGCGAAGCGGGAGCGAGGGGAGGGAGAGGAGAGGGGAGAGAAATTAATCCATGTTAGTAATCGGAGCGGTCCTCTCCTCCCATGGCCGCGGGAATTGTTCGGCGGGCTCCGTTCTTGCCGGCTGCTTCCTCCGCTGAGAAACGCGCCCGAGCCGTATGATTTAGGGGGGAAAAGGTCCTTCTCTCGGTCTACACACGTTTGGAATCCCGTGCCATTACAGACCCCTAGAAACCCCCACGAAAGGCCGCAAAAGCTTTGCATTTCTCTACTCGTCCGCCATCCACGGGGAAAAGGCTAGGCCCGGTTTGTCCGTGGTTTGCGTGGCGGGGCTGGAAAGCCCGCACCGGTCTGGAGCAGCCCGTGGGGCCGGTGTGGAGCCAGTGCCCCTGGGCTGTCCCCCTCCAGCCGGGCTGGCAGCAAGCGCCTTCTCGGGGTAAAGGTCCGTGTTTGCCGGCGGCCGTCCCCTGCCCCGCCGGCCCGCGCTGCGCAGCAGGAGAAGGTGAAAGCAGGGCCGGGTGCGCAGCTCGGGGGCTCCCTGCGCCGGCCCGCAGCCTGCGCTCAGCTCGCAGGTGGGACCGAATCTCCCGCTGGCCGCTGCTTCCACCAGGGCCCCACAGTGCCCGCGGCAGAGAGCAAAAGGCAGATTTCCTATGCAGTGTGTCATTTCAAACCTCGCAGAAACACCCAGCATCCGAAGGTGAACGAGGAAAAAGCGCAGGGGTGTTAGTCCAGATTCGTGGAGACCCTGAAGGTTACTGTGAGAGTGAATTACAAAAAGGATATCGAGATGCTGATACATTTTATAATTGAATAAATTTAGTTTATTTTAATCAAATATCATAACAAGAGGTTAAATATATTTCCAGGATATTTTCTTCAATTTTATTAAATTTATATAATTTATTCAGCATAAGATAATAACAAGAATTAAAATAATACAAGTGCACTTGTCTTGATTAATAAAGCATTCTTAAATGTTTTGCTTATTGGTATTTATTAGGAAGTTTATGTCGCTTCCCACAATCACCATCTTTTAAGTTTGCAAATATATATATATTTATTTATCATTAGAAATTTATTGTTACAAACTCTGTATCAAATTTGCAAAAATAAGTCGATGAAATGTTTAATCTAGAGATTGGTCTGAATACGCTTATAAACAAAATAAACCAACAAACAAGTGAAGCAGCCGAAGAAGGGAAGTGTCAAGTGGAGGGACACGGGGTCACTCGTCCTACGGCAAGATCACGTACAGGGGGAGATGAGCCGAGATGTCAGGCTATGGCCCTGGTTACTTTTGATTGCCTTTCACAAAGACTTTTAGGGCAAAAATTAATTTGTCTGGCCTTCAGCTCTGTCTTCTTCCAGATCATGTGCTTCTTTTTTGGCCTCTCCTTCCTTTCCCTCCTGTCTGGAAGCGGGGAATTTGTCCTTGTTGTTCTCTTTTTTCCATTTCATCCTCCTGTTCTGAAACCAGATCTTTACCTGCCTCTCGGTGAGTCCTAGTGCATGGGACACCTCGATCCTCCTCTTCCTGGTGAGATAGGGGTTAAATAGGAACTCCTTTTCCAGTTCTAGAGTCTGGAATCGGCTATACGTTTGTCTTCCTCTCCTCCTACCCGGCGCTGCTGTTTAAAACAAAAACATAGGGGTTTGAAGGTTGGTGTGGCCGTTCAGAAAAAGGCGTAGGCAGGGAGCGAGGGCTCCGGTCCATCTGGAATCCCTCGAGAGAAGCCCCACAGAACCGAAGAAAGAGAAAGCAGAGGGCACTGAGGAGTCTAGTGCTTTATACGAGTGACAGAAAAACAGCCATAGCAAATATAAGAAGCGTCTCAGCTGTTCCTGTGCACGGGGGGTTGCGGCTTCACTTTATCACGTTGTATTATCTCCCCCTCCCGCGCCCCGCTTCGCGACCCTCCACCCTTCCCATTCAGGCAGCAGCGACGGGAGAAGAGCGAACAGGTCATCTGTGCCTCAGGGTCCGAAAGGCATCTTAAAGGCTACTCTTGGGTTGGCAGCTGCCTGCTGCAGAGGTTTCTGTTTGCTTACTGTATCGCTTTATTATTGCAAGCCACCGCGGTGGTAGGGATCGCAGGAGAGAAGTAGGGAATGAGGGAGACGCAGGCAGGGAGAGAGAGTCAGCGGGAAAGAAGAGGGAGGAGGAAAAGAAAGTTTCGAAATCAGACGTGAGATGGAAGCAAATTTTTGACTGCATCCAACCTTGTGGTCTCATCCAGGGAAACATTTGAGCAGGAGACGAGCTCTGATTTAAGTGGTCTGGTTCCTCGCCAATATTAGCACTGGACGATTTACAGTCAGGATATTGTACCAGCTCGGCCTCTTGCTGTGTCGTAAAAATCTGCTGTCTCTGTAAGTTATCGTATCCGTAAAATTTAGCGGGCTCCCCGTGACAGGTAACCCCGCTGCAAGGGGCAGGAGGCGGAGGCGCGGCGGGGGGAGGAGGAGGCGGCTGGTAGGCGGCCGTGGGGCTCCCCCCGGCCGGGTGGTAAAAGTCCGCGGCCGCGCCGCCGCCGCCCCCCGCCCCGCCGGGCGCG
>VWZG01002643.1:1521187-1547873 GCA_013396735.1 Grallaria varia | reverse complement strand
AAAAAAAAAAAAAAAAAAAAAGTAAAATGGAGGAAAAGAATGAAAATCAGGCAGACACACCAAGACCAGAATATGGTAAAGAAGGTACACCAGTCCAAAAGCTGCTGATAGAGAAGGATCAGGACACCAACCTGCATCTGTGCTTTAAACATTCGTAGAAAACCAAAGGAACCGCAGTAGTTTACAGAGTTTATTGCATTATACATGCAAACAGAACATGCACAAGAAAGACAATTTGCTGCCGAACGACTACTATTCCACATATGCACCACAAGGAAATGTCTACAATGGAGAAGAAGGAAATATTCCATTTTACGAAGGACAATCTCTAAGTTCATTTGCGAGAATAGTTACATTATAATGTGCTTCTCTTTCCCCCCACCCCCGCAGTTTCCCCTCCACTCTTTTTCTGAAAGTATTGAATGTACTCAAAATGTTATGGCCCGTGTAACAGCCCCACATAAATACCATTTTGTTAGTAAAAACATGAAAAAGTCACATTGCTTGGATGTTCGACAGTTCCAATAAGTTAAGACCAAATGATAATATTCAATGATAGTTACCCTGCATTACGATGAGAACAAAAATAAATTACACGTGCTAGGTTTTATATATACTCATCATAGTAATACATATTCACTTGCAGCGCTAGAAGGAGAACGAAAAGTCACATTCTATCAGAAAACAAAACAAAACAAAACAAAACTGTAAAATGCCGGGTTTTGCCAGAGTCTCTCCTGCTTTTAGCAAGTGGCGGTGCTGTGCCCACTCCTCACTGGTGCCCCCCCCCGGGGTTAGGGTTTAAGAGAAGGTCAGATTAGCGGTCAGTTCCCGGATTCGGTTCTCCCTGCTCATCTTCTTGAGCTTCATTCTGCGGTTCTGAAACCAAATCTTGACCTGCCTGTCAGTGAGGTTTACGCTCTTACTGATCTCTAGACGGCGCTCTCGAGTGAGATACATATTGAATAAGAACTCTTTCTCTAATTCCAGTGTTTGGTGTTTAGTGTAAGGACACCTCTTCTTTCTGCCACTCTTTGCAGTTAGCCAATTGCTTGTTGGAGTATCAGACTTGATTTCCTCTATCAAAATCAAAGAAGAAGAAGAAAAAAATCAAAAATACCTCAGACTGTTAGAGTGTACCCTTGGCCATGACCCCTCCTCTGCAGTGTCTGGCAGATATGGTGGATGTGGGCATTAAGCGCCGCTCGGGTGAGGTGTGGGCACAGGGAGGAGACCTGCTGCCAGGCTGTGCTCGCACGGCACCCTGTTCTATGGCCGCCCCGCTCTCCTGCCCCTGCCAGTAAGGGTCTCTTAAGTTTTCGGCCAGCGTTTAGCATTTCAACAATATTTAACCTCCCATACGCCCCATGAACACATCTTAACGGGTCTAGCCTCGCCATGGCCGCCTCGGGCTCCCACGACACTTGCCACCAAAATATTCCATTTAGAAAATAATCTCGCCCTCTATTTTGAAGCAGCATCCACACACATATCAACCGAATCACACAAGCACACCTATGAGCAGTTATATACGTTTTCCCAGCCACAATGATATTAAAGAAATTTCCACCCTCTCTCTCGGATTTTTTTTATCATTTTCCATTTAGGTTTTTTTTTCCCCCCACCAGAAATAAATCTGCCCCACATCAACCTAGACCTGGGCTACTAAATATAATTCAGATAAAGCAATTCTCAATGCACACATAGGGTAAAAATCGACCTAGAGGTTGCAAAGTACATTTTGATAAGAGAAAATTTCCCGTTTTGGGATTCTTCGATACATGCCGTTCAAAAGAAAGGCTCTAATGCACTTTTAGAGGGAAAATAAAATTAGATTACCACCGCCTTTAGCTTTCAAAAACACTTCAAAATTCTGGTGCACTTCTGGAGACCAGTCCAAGGTTATTTAAAGCACCACATTGAAATATTCAACCTTTGGACAGGGCAGACATCGGGCTGCTGCTTTCACTGTGCATTTGTTTCGAACTTTACCCAGTCTTGTAGCACCTATTCCGCACCTATTTTAAGAGGATCGTAATTAACTTTAAATACAATCAAATCGCAGTAAGGCTCAGTGGGGGGAAAAGAAAAAAAAAAAAAAGGCGAAATACTACGAGAGAAAACTTGAGCTGGTCGTATTTTACAACCTCCAGACCTGCTTTTTTAGAGGTATGGGGCTGCTTTTGGCTGTTGCAGCGCATTAGGGAGCACACGGCTGTATTCCCCGCATCACAGAGGCGATCTGCGTGCACGGGAGAGGCAGATCTCTACAGAAAATCTTTGGACCATTTTGTGTAGCATTTTTGCCTGCCAAAATCTTCAGAGACAGCACCTGCAGCCCGATACTCCTTAGCATTAAATGTGATGGCTGTGATGCTCGTTAGTATATTCGAGCGTGCTTTATGGTGCTGGCGTGTTGGAGTTACACCACGGCACGGCTTAAACTCGGTAATACAGACCTTTACTCTCCTTCTCCTGGACTTCTGGGCTGGACACGGAGCCTTCAGGCAGACAGCTCCGTTCCTCTTGCAACGTGGACTTGGGCTCGGGACTTTCCACTTGAGAGACTTTAGCGGTGTTATCTTGGTTGTTCGGGTTTTCATTCATTTTCTTTTCCAGCTGAAGTTGAGCAGATATCTGCGGTTTGGAGCTGCTGCGAGGGTTTAACTGTAACATTACAGTTGAACTCGTTTCAGGGCTATTATTGTACTCTTGGGTTTTCCCAGTGGCGTAGGTCTGGCTCAGTCTAAAATATCCTGGGACGGGAACCTCGGGGTTCTCAATGGGGCATGATTCAGACACCAGCCTCTGGTAGGAAGGGACGTCTGCAGAAATGAGTTTGGATCTCTTATCGGAATACATGCAGCAATTGCTTTCTTCTTTAATATTTGTAGTGAAGGAACAAGTGGGGACCTGCTGTGTAACAGGTTGCTCTATTCGACAAGATCTGTTCGGGTCTGTCCAAGTGTCTACTTGAGGTATATAAGGATGTACATTCATACCCATATTTTGGTGATTAACTTCTCTCTTAGCCAGAGACGGAAGGAGTCCACAGGTTTGCATCCCATACGTCCCAATGTCTGTGCTAGGTGGCATATACATGCTGGCGCTGTTGGAGTAGAAACTGTCACTCCTGCACGCACTGATGAGAGAATCTACTAAAAAAGTATTAGCGGCAGGAGAGCTGTTGGGAAAGGACATTTTGGGGCGGAATTTGAGGAAGAGAGATTGTGTCCTTTGTAGGCTGACATCTCTAGGAAAACATTCCCGTGTAATTGCGGATGCCTCCGCGCGACCACATGACAGGCGGGCCAATGGCANACCGCCACACCGCGCCCGCACCGCGCCCGCACCGCGCCCGCACCCCCCCTCCCAGCGCGCCCCCGCCACGCAGCCAGCGCGGCCGCGCAGCACCCGGGGCGCAAAACCGCGCCTGCCCCGCCATGGCTGCTGTAGGAGCCCCCGCCGCTGACAAGTGCGGGGACAAAAGGTTGCGGGATTTATTAATGCGTATTAAGGAGAATCAGGGGCGATCAATAAAACCCTCATCTACATTCTCGGGCTACTCGGTAATTTTCTTGCTTCTGAAGCTTTTTCAGGAGTTATACCCTCTGTTGCCGCGGACGGGAAGATATTTTATTAACAAATCAATCGAGACTTTGTAAAGGATAAGATTAATAGTTAAGATTTAGCATAATGGCGTTCGCGTTATGAATTATTGAAAATTATACTATTGATTTTTTTCCTCGCTGCTAACCGAGAAGGTCAATTTTTGTTTTAACACAAATCGTCCAATATTAAAAGGTGGACTTTTGTCATAACTCGAATTTTATAGGGAAGCTACATTCCTAAAATTATTTTACAATGCTTTCTCCCGACTGCCTGGGGAAGGGGGGGAAAAAAAAAAAAAAAAGTGGGTTTTTCACTTGCCCAGGAAACCGAAAGCATCAAAAAGATAATTTCTCCTTCTATAGTACTGTTCATTAAAAAACATAGATAAACTGATAGCCTTACTGCAACTCCTTCAAGCAACTTTTTCTTTTTTTCTGTTTTTTTTTTTTTTAATGAAGAATTATAAATGCAATAACAAAACAAACAAACAAAAAGAAAGAAAAAAACCAACTGAAGGTTACAGGAACTGTCTACATGGCAGACCAGAGTTTTCAGACCCAACGTTTTAAATGTGTTTTACTGTTTTCCTCCCACTTCTTACTCGTGTTTACACCCGCAGTTACTACATTTTAAATAGTGGCGGTAGATACTGCTTTTATTACTCTCTTTTTTTGCTTGTTTGTTTCTTTCTGTTTCTTTTTTCTTTTCTTTCTTTTTTTTTTTTTTTTTTTTTTTTTTTTTTTTAAGAGTTCTCAGATTGGAGTATTTCTTTTCTGGGACTAGTACTGTCAAAGACTCTCATCCACACGAAGTGTACTTGTTGATAATTTTTGCTTCAGATTCATTCGCCTGCTTGTTTTGGGCCTTTCTACCATCAAAACACCGTTTGAGATCCCCAAGGGCAGGCAGAACGTGAAAGGATTAAAAACAATTTAAATGCGTCTTTCGCACAGTGACAAAGATGCATTTTCCACAAGCACGGATTTGAATTTTCCTCTGTTTCCTGGCATTTGGATGTTCTTTGCACTTTACCGTAGGCTTTATACTGCTGGTAACAATAACCCTATTTAAAATTTCGCGGTGGCAATGAGACAGACCTTTTAAAACCTTATCGCAGCTGTTCAAATACAACATCATTGTCAGGTTAAGAGCCAGTGCCTTTTATAGCGGCAGTCTCTAGCTCCTGGGTTGCCGGAGAGTTTAAATATTACCTTCGTAAGATTCGCTGCTTGCAAGGTCTTTCCGCAGCATCCTCTGCGCCTTGCGCAGCCCCTGCCCTACCCGGGCACGCTTCGCCGCCGCCGCGGGCTGAGCCGAGCGACGGGCGCTGCGGCGCGATGGCCGGGTAAGATCATGATCAGAGCCATGGCTAAGACTCGCCTGCGCCGGGAAAGAAGCCGCGGCGGAGCCCACGACGCTCCCTCCGAGCGCCGCGTCCCCCCCTCGCCTTCTAGCAATTTCCTCCTCTTCAACAACAGCTTGGACAACCCACAGAGTTTAAAGAAACAAAATAGTATTTTCCTTGAAGCAGTTTAAGACTTGACTATTAAATCTAATCAGGAATTTTATGCCCATCAAATGGCTCTTTCATAATCTTTATTTACACTGTAAGAAAAGGGGGTCCCAGAAAAATCCTGGCTGAAGTATCAGCCTAAAGGTTTGCAGCGGGTTTCGCCCAACGGTAAAGTTAAAAGAATAAGTAAATTCTGAGCTGCTTTCCACGCTGGCCTCGCTGCTGCTGCTGCTGGAGGAGCTGAATTCTGGACTCTTGATTAGACTTGAGGGCTCTTTGATTTTTTGTAATTGAAAATATTAATTTCGTACATGTCACTACACGGAAACTCAGATGACTGTTGTGATTATAACAGTTTAAATATTGTGTACAAGATTGGCATGCGACTCCATAAGACTTTTTGCTCGCGGTAAATCATGAGGGTTTTAAAAACGGGCAGCAATTTTTTATTGAAAATGAACAGTAGAAAGTTAAAGTTTGATGTAAATAGAAGTTGAATAAACATGCGAGAGCCACTGGGGAACTGGGGACTTAGGCTGTGGGCATTTAATGTCACTATTGTTTTAAATCATATTAAAATAGAATAAAGTAATTAACATTAATAAATAAATCAATATTGCGCAATAAATGAGATATACAATCTACATTAATATAAAGGTTTTGCTCTCAGAGCTCCATATTTTTCCAAATGAGGGTGGAAAAATGCCCCAACCAATGGGTTCATGCAGATGTAAATTACTGTTTGTAATAAAGCATAGGTGGACATTACAGTTTTCTCCTCTAGGAAATGTCAGGGCTAAAAACTGGAGGTTACCAGACATGGCAGCAGGGCTTAATTTTCACTGCCTTATCTTCCTAAACCTTATTACTGGTGATATGATTATTTTTTTGTCTCGGCTGCGCCGAGCATTCATATAGTTGCAATTTGCTGTGTTTGTGTCTCATTATGTGAGGGGGATGGGAAAGAGGTACGAAAGAAGCTAGATATGTTGCAGATGCCTTCAGTAACAAAGGTACGGAGAGAAATGTCTTATTTTAAAATCAGGCTGAAACCCAGGAAGCTTCTAGTAAATTTCCTTTGATTTACTCGATTTCAGCATTTTATTTAGGGTGTCTTTAAAGGCGCAGACTGTATATTCTATGCTACGCTGTTAAATTGCAGGGAGATTGAAGAACAGTTTTATTTAAGAAAAAAAAAATTGGCTACGATGTTGTGTCCTTTCTTCCTTTAATAATGCAACTGTCACGTTGCCCAGATTTCTATGTGCCATATTTTCATAGAAAGAGTCGGCGTCTGGGCTGAGGGCTCAGATTCCCTGCATGTTTTTGGGGTTTTTTTTGACCGAGGGCGGGGGACAAACGCGACGTACTGCTGACATTACGTATTTTCCTAAATATGAAAGCTTGTAAAATAAACAAAAGAGCACTCTGGTCTTTTTCTTCAAAGGTGTTATTTCTGAGCGTAAGGCTCGCACAGCAGCACTGACTGTACTCCCAGCTTCGCCCGAAGCCTCAGCCCTTCCTCCATTGTATTTCTATATTTCTGCGGACACTAAAGTGCATATCTGGTATGATGAGAGTTTCGCGTGCATATTGGTCACCGATGCAGCCCTCAGACTTCGTATTTGGGCTGCACATTTATCTTTCGGCAGATTCCTGCCGCATTTAGAGTTTAATCGGAGAAGAAGCAAGTGCCCTTTCGTTCTCCATAAAGGACAAGCCCAAAGACATTTGGAAATAGCTCACAACCTTTTCTGTCTAAAAAAATCAACAGAGAAAAGGATAAAAGGGTAAAACAGAAGCGGTTATAGACTTGCGTAAAATCATCATGTTTACACGATGGTTCAAAAAAGAAGAAAGTGGCAATTCCTTATTCTAGGGTATATATACACAATTTTTTTAAGTTAACAGCACAACCTGGCTCCCATCACTCGTTCACATTCGCTGAGATCGGCCTCATTGTAATTGTGAGTGGTTAAAACACCTCGTATGAAGCCTAATGGGCTTGGGTTTGGTGTGGGCTCTCGCCAAAAGCACTCTTATGCCAAGAAAAACAACCAAAAACTTCGCTAAACATTTCCCCCTCGAAATGGGTATCTCCACCGAGACCAGTGGATTTTCCTCCGGGATACGGCCGTGCCTGCAAGAGCTACCGCTGGCGTCAGAAATCCCAAGGATTTCAGATTGTACAATGCCGTTTTATTACCGACGGAAAGGCTATTTCTAGGAAAGTGTTAACAATGAACTTCTAAAAAAAAAAAAAAAAACAAAAAACCAACCCAAAAAACAACACCCCACACCAACAACCCAGCAGGCAAAGTGCCAATGCTTTCATGAGAGACGGGGCTTTCAAAAATGCCAAATATGCCTGAGCCAACGTGAAATAGATTTCGATGAATTCTGCAAATAAGCAGGAAGCAGCAAAATCCTTTCTTTCCTCAGGTTCTGACCAGACGTACGCACTTGAAGGAAAGAATAAAATAAATGCAAACAAAAATCAGAAAGCTAGGATATGTTCTGTCGCTGGAGAACGCCCAGGAAATTCATAAACTTCGCTTTAATTTTCTAATCCCTACTTTCATTTTAATAGATCTCCATAATAATTTTAAAGAGAGGGATTTTATTCAGCGATGCCTTGGCAAGATGATGTTAGGATATTAAAAATATCTTCTTTTCTCTTTACGCTCTCTTGCCTTTCTTTAAAAAAATAAGCACTCTCAGGAGCTAATATTAATCTCGCTAAATAAAATATGTTTTAACATTATATTTTCTGAATCTAGAGGTTTATTTAAGAAAAGCCTCAAGTAAGAATCGAAGATAAATTGTGGAAATGCATGGGTTTTACATTACTTTTTTTCCACCCGCGTTAAGGTTGTTCTTAAAGAAGCAGATAGATTTTCGTTCTAGGGAACGAATTCTGAGTATCTCAGGGTTTGGGTTTTTTTCTGTTCTTAAAATTATGGGATTTTTCTTTTTTTTAAAGATCAGATGCATTATAAAAGATTATGACCAAAAAAAAAAAATCTTTTGAACTGGCATATTTCTCCAGCATGTCACGGTTATGGGTTATTTGTTTAATAAATCTTTTTGATGCTTTATTTTCTCATTTGGAAGGCCCTGAAATCTTATCGTTACTTATATATTAGATATTTTATTAGTGGTGGAATTATTATTAGGGGTGAAAGAGACTGGAGCACCAGAGGCTGCGGCATTGCAGCGCCTGGGCGCGCCCTCCTGTGGCCGCTGCCCGCCAGGCACCGGGAATTTTCTGCTGTCCCAGGTCTTTCTCCTCAGCTAAATTTGCTCTCAGTCTTTGGTTTCTTCTCTTCTTTTTTAATAGAAACTTAGCACTGCTATCATTGAGCATGTTTTCAAGATGAATACTAGGGGGTTTCAGTTTCCGCGGTCCTCTTTTACGGGATCTTAGCATTTTGAAGGTGTATTAATACGCTGAGATAGATTTTTAAAGCACTGCAGGGAACAGAAAATCAAACGACTCGTTCTCGCCCTGTGGATTAAGGATCAGGAGACATTCGAGAATTTTTCTATAAGGTCAGACAAAATACCGTAAGGATTTCCCTGCGACTTCGTGCGTTTCTAATTAATGGGCTTTGTGGGGAAAAGCACATCCACAGAAAATCTGCATAGGAATATCGTCTTTCTCCCTTAAAATAAGAGGCATTTCCTACCACTCAAGCCTTTTTTATTTATTTCTAAGGAAAAACCTTCTTTTTCAGAAGAGGTAAGACTGGGAAAAAAAAAAAAAAGAAAAAGAAAAAAGGGAATTAAAAACAAAAACAAAAAAAAAAAAAAAAAAAGGAAAAAAAAAAAAAAAAAAAGGAAAAAAAAAAAAAAAAAAAGGAAAAAAAAAAAAAAAAAAAGGAAAAAAAAAAAAAAAAAAAGGAAGGAAAGAAAGAAAGAAGATGTTTCAGTCGAATTCCCAGGGTGCAGAAGAGAGAGGGAAGTGGGGAGCCCCCTGTGCTCCAGCTGGAGGGATCGGAGTGGGGCACGCTCAGTGCATGCCGCCGAGAGCTCACCTCGACCCAGCCGGCATTTTCTTTGCATTATGATGCATTTGCTAATACGGCCAGCTATGCGGTAAAAAGTGTGTGTGTGGCTGTGCGTGTGTGTGTGAGAGAGGGAGGGAGGGAAAGAGGAAGACAGAGAGAGAGTGGGTGGTGGTTGAAAATAACAGAGGAACCTTAAGGCGCCTAATTATTCAGAAAGGTTAAAGGTGATGACCTTGACATTTTGGAAGTTCAAAGGCATACACTTATGTTTTTCTTGCTAAAGTGTTTAAAAAAATTTTTTTTAGTCATGCCTCCCTCCTCTTGTCTTTTTCGATTTTTTTAATTCTCCGGTTTTTCCTGACTTACTTGGCACTTTTGCCTTCCCTGCGTGCGAGCATAGCGAGAGCCCCTTCGTCCTATTCAAAAAAGGCAAATTCTTTTCTCACTCGTCGCCTTTATTGCACATTGCGGAAATCTCTTTTTCACCCACCAGAAGGTGTATAATATAACCCAATTAAGCTGTTTAGAACCTCGAGTTTTATGGTGTTGTCTAGACAGTTCAAGGTTTTGTAAACAGCCCAGCCAGGTCACCCAAGATAAAGCGGCGAGGAGCAGAGCGGGATCTCCAGCGGGTGCTGGCCCCCGGCGGGGCCCGGCGCGGCTGGGCAGCGGGCTGAGCTGAGCCCCCGCCAGCGCTGCGCTCCGCTCGCCCTGACCGGCAATCATATTTTAGAGACCCATTCCTCTGCCTCCAGGGTGTTGGGTTTTTTTTTGTTAGGGTTTTTTTTTCCCCGTTATATTTTTTTTTCCACCGGTGCCAATTGTTTATAGCTCCCTCTTGTCTGACTCTCTCGGAGCCCTCGGTCTTTCTGCCTTGCCCTTCACTAACAAGTAAACAGTCGTTGACGTTGGGATTTCTGGGCTCATTTGGAGCCTGATCAGTTAAACAAAAAGCCTTTCTCGCTGTTTATAGCGATTGTAGCACCATCAGAAGTGATGGTCTGCAGACAGCCATGTTGGCTCTGTCTCACAGCGAGGGGAAGGTACGTATACCTACAAAGAGAGAATTAGCCATCTAAGCTATTACTTAATTAGAATGCATTTAAAAAAAAACGACTAGGCTTCCTCCCGTTATTATTTAACTGAACTTGGCTCTAGCCCGGGAACGCTAGGGTCTTTTTGGAGATGGAAATCCATATAGTGCACGGAAGCTATGACCTTAACTTTACTAGAAACCATTTATTCACATGAAAAAGACAGTGGCCCATGCTTTTGGATGACAATAGAAACATATATATATATTTTATATATATAGCTAGCGTACATTTACCATCTCTTAAATAAACTGCATTCACTTAAAGGGAGGAAATTGTTATCCTAGCTCAAAAGCAACAACAGAGCCCCCCCGAACTCAACGAATTGTAAGTAAAAACTACCAGACACACTGCAGGTCCATTGCTGGTACTGTGGGAGAGGAAAAAAAAAAAGCACCTTTGGCGAAAAACACTCGAGAGTGGACAGTTGGATTTACTCTAGTTTCCCCTTATCAGGAATCTGCTCCGCCAAGCCCCGAAATCTCCAGTGGCCATTCAGTGTGTAGAGTGAAATGAAACTCTGAGTTCCGCAGGGTGGATGTGTCATGTAAACCAATTAACTTTTGCATTCAGATGGTAGGTCAGAGAGACCGAACTGTTCTTTGTGTTTCTTCTTTCTTCGTTTTCACTTACTTTATCTTTTCTTTTCTTTTTAAATACATTTTCCTTTATTTTTTCTTTTTTCTTTTCTTTTTTTTTTTTTTTAATTTCTAATTTTAAAACAAGGGATTCCCAGTGAAATATTGGAGTCGATCTCTGTTCAGTTTCTTTTCTTTCATCCTTCGATTCTGGAACCAGATTTTAACTTGCCGGTCAGTGAGGTTGAGCATTCTGGACAACTGTAGTCTTTTCTCTTTGTTTATGTACACGTTGAAGAAAAATTCCCGTTCCAGTTCTCTTATCTGATATTTGGTATAGGGACATCTCTTTTTCCTTGATCGCTGGGGAATTGCTGAAATTCAAGAAAGAAGAAACTGTTTTACACCGCTGCTACGAACATGCTCAGCTAGGAATTGATCAGAGACTTTGAAGATATCCCATTGCCTGGAAAGCAGCCCTCTAGCAATTCAAAAAATATTCGTGAAGCTCATAATCTCCGTGTGACTTAGCAAAAAAAGCCAATATTTCCCAACTTCTCCTTAAAAGAGAGCTCTTCGAGCAATACAGAGAGATATTTAAATGGGCTGGAAAAATTCCAAGTTTCTCAAACTCCTCTCACACACACCCCCCGCCCCAGACAAACGAAGACCTTAAGCTCTAAACCGAAGGCAGCTCTGAGCACTACCTGTGAAATCTCTCCGTCTCCCCCCGACAAATCAACAATTTAGTAACAATTAATATCCTCTTCCAAGAATACCTTAAGCCCACCTAAATTGGTTTCCTATCGTAAACACGCTTTACAACGGTAAAGGAAATCTTATAGGATATATAAAATCCTTTGGATGCTTATAAAATTGCACATAAAATGCGGCTTGACAAAGTGTTGGCCTTGTACTCTTGCCCCCAGTTTACTACTGATACCTACCTGAACTGTTGCTCTTCTCTGCAACAGCCTCACTAGAAGGGGAATCGGCGCTGTTTGCTGGTGTCACTTTCTTCTCCTGACTGGAAGGTGTTTTACTGCAAGTGTTGTTTTGGGCTTTCAAGTCGCCCTTCTCCGCGTCCCCCTCGCCCTCGGAGTGCTGCTGGTACGTGGGTCCGGGGGCTGTCTCGTAAAACTGGTCGAAACCTTGCGGCAGGATGCCGTTTCTCCCCACCGAGCTGTAGAAGTTGGAGGCGGCGGGAGACGGTCCGTGGTGGCCGCAGACAGGGTCCGTTTTGAACAACATTTCCGTCCTCCTGTTCGCAGGCTGCAGAAAGTCTCTGTGCATCACCTCTTCAGCTGAGTAATAAGGAGCATAACTGCCCCTATACTGCCATTTGCTGCGCTCTAATCCGTATTCCCTGAATGCTACTTCACGCACAGGTTGAACATGAGGTAAATTAGAAGAATAAGGAAAAGTCATTTGACAGGACGACGACTGAGACAAAAAAGAAGGTTTCGTCGAGAAATCTGAGGGTGAGACGTAATAAGCGCACCCTGGCAGATACATATTGGATGTGCCGTGACTGCAATCGTCAAACTCAGTCATGTCTTCCTTTTTGCGATTGCAAGGAAGCAGGAGGCTTCAATGCATTGAACAAGATCCATCTATTGCACAAGAGGGTTTGGACAGGATCAACTAAGAAAAAATCCCCACCGTGTGCTGACGTGCAATTCATCTTGATTGATTCTAGTGGTAATTATGTCACGTGACGCGATGTAGAAATGTCCTTATATCTATATCAGCCCCTCGGAAAGGCTCCTAAGATCTCTCCGAAGAGCCCTCCCAGCACGGGGAGGCGAGCGCGCCGTTTGTACAAATATAGCCGTTTTTTCCTCTCATCCTCTCACCAGGCGATGTGAGATACACGTAGGTGGTGCGGCCGATCACCTGGGGCCGCGCCGCCCGGGCAGGCGCCTGCCCACCGCCGAAGCCCGGCGCGGAGCCCCACGGCGCGCAGCCCCCCGCCCGCATCGCCGCCCGGGCAGCGAGGGGGGAGCACTGCCACCCTCGGGGAAGGTGGCCCTCGGAGAGAGGGGTGCGGGCTCACGGACCGGCACCCCCAGCTCGGAAACGTGATCGCCCCTTCTTAGCGGGAGCGATACTCTCCGGCCGCCGCTCACGAAGATGATAAGCGGGTGGGTGATGGTTCGCTCAGGAAAGCCAAGTCCCATTCACACGATCGAGTGTACAACTGGATCTGCCCGCCAGGCTCCTGCAATCCACAGTTGGCATCAAAACCAGTCACGAAATTCAAAGCCTGAGTTTCGATCACCTCTTTTCCCCTCGCTTATAAGCCCAAACACTGCGCGCTTGTACCAGGGCGCCAAACTGAAATGAGAAATACGCAAACAGAACATCTCTCAGCAGTCGGGTTTATGAAAGGGAGACACTTTCGGGCTCTTCTGGAAGGCAAAGGGCTAGGGCAGGAAGAGAAGTCCACAAAGCACGGTTTCCTTGGGAAGCAGAGCAGCACACAAAGTGACCTCTGTTCCCCTGCCTCCAACTCCCACCAAAATGTTCATTTTCATTGGAAGGGAAAAGCAGGACTGGTAGCAGGCGACACGCACAGCAGCCACCAGCCCTGCTCCCGCCCTGCCTTCGAGGGCTCATTTTTGCCAATTTTGATTTTCTCCTTGAAATGTGATTTTACATAGACGAGCACAAACAGGGTCGCAAAGGCTGAAAAGAGAAGAGAATAATACAACCCATCAATAGCCCTATGCTCGAGCAATTCCTCATTCCATAAAGGTTTGCCAGTGCTCTATGGGAATGCTTTTTTTCCGCCACTGTACAGCATAGCCAGGGTAGTCCCACCGCATGCCGCTCTCCAAATAAACTGAAATCCGGGCGAGCCCCCCAGGCCGAGTAGGGCCGGCCTCGGCCACCCCGGCAATGCCCGGACGGAGGCTCCGGCAAGTCAACAGGCCCCATATCACCTCCACAAAGGCAGCGTCCAGGTCCCGCAGAAAGCAAAGAGCCCGGCAGGTGAGGAATCGGCTCCACAGCGCTGCGGGCAAGCAGGGAGGAGGCCCGTGAGTTCCCCGGCTCCTCGGGGTGGCGGTGCGCCCTGAGGACCCAGCTCCACTGCTGCGACAGGCGCCTGCTGCGTGCCCCCGGCTCCACGATGCGGAGAGGCTCTGGGGGCGGGAGCCCCGCAGTCCGGGCTGTGCCCCGCACCCTGCCCCCCACCCTGCCGTCGCCACCGACACGGCTCCTCCTGCATCCCCAGGCTCCCCGGAGCAGTCGAGAGCTGCCCAAGGGGCTTCCATGCCGCAGCCCATCTTGCCCTTTCTAAAAATAAAAAGATCAAAGCCGGGAAGATATTATGGACCTCATTCTTTCCCGTCTTCCTTTCTTTCCTTTTTTCTTTGTACAATATGCTATATTATTGTGCCTTGGTGTCTCGCTCGCAGTACGCCACACATTGTTCCCACCAGACAGACTCTCGCAAGTTATCACTAGAAACCAAAGCACAGAACCACCATTCCTTCCCTTAATCGGCTTTCGAGCCCCCTCGATTCTGCCGCAACAGACAAACAACCTCCTAAAAATGATGTCTGCGCAGATAAAATGGCTCCTCTGTCACTTACCACCCTGGACCTTGCAGCAAAGTAGGGCAGGGCTCCGTTTAGATTGTGCCCCCCCAGGTTTCTGATCGCCTATCTCATCAGGAGAGATGGCTCTGGGAACCTATGTAGCTTCATTTTCTTTATCGTTCAGACAACTAATTCCGCCTTAGCCAGAATCCTTCACCTTTCTTTCGATGCAACAAACCTAGCGTCAATTAAATTTTGGCACAGGAGTCAACCGGTTTCAACTAATTCAAGTTCAAAGACATGGTGACGATCTGTTAGTAGGAAAACAGCCCTTTTAGGAAACAGTCCTTTAAAAAGCGACCTACTTTGAGAAATGTGAGACCAATATCACACCAGGGACCCCTCTGGAATAAGGCAGGGCTGGGGGTCCCCGCCTGCCAGAGCATTTTCACCCTGGGGTCTGTTCCCAGCTCCGAACATTGCTGTAGCCTCTCACCGCCCTTTTCTTTCTTCCTCCTTTTTTTTTTTTTCTTTTTTACCCCCTTTTCCCCTTACGCAGATTAAATAACATCGAAACATAAATGCACATCATGTACGCAGTCAGGCGAATACTTTACCGTTAGGCGTCTTGAAACATCTGCAATCGTTGCCTGGAATCACCAAGTATTCAAGTCCAAGTGACATCTCCAAATGCTCTCCGTGAAAATTAAGACGACTTGCGTAACGGTTGGGTTTAAAAATATACCCGGTCCGGCTGGAGAAGATGCGGTATTTTTGTGCCACCCAAGATAAGACACTAACTTGACCTTAACTTTGTTATGGCGCCCCTAGTATCTGGAGAACGTGAACAGACACTGTCTGGCAGCTCTCGTAAAAACCGACTGGAGAAGAGATTCTGAGTCATTTCATTTATTGCCACTACAGTTCTGCAAGAAAGCTTTTCCTCCTGCCAAACTTTAATTATTTATGCTCTTTTAGGAAGCACAAAGGCATCCAGAGCCATTCCCAACAAGCCGAGTTGCGTTTGCAGCCTTATCAAACGAGGGGGAATGAAGAGCCTCCTTGGAAGGGCTTTATGACGTTTAGGCTGCGGTGGGAATGCAATGATGCTTATGTTTGAGTAAATAAAGGGATGGACGGTCGCCTGCATGCTGCGGGGGAACGCGGGCGTGGGAGCCGCAAGCGGGTGCCCGCTGCTCCATCCCACCCCGCATACACCCGCAAAGCCGGAGCAAGGGGCGAAATACACCTGATAGGACACCCGAAATAATCCAATCAATGGGCGTGGAGTAGATCCACCTCATTCGGGTGCATCTCCTGCACGCCCACCCTGCGTGTCGCACACTCGCGTGCACACATGTGCCCAGGGGGCAGCTCGGCTGGGTGTGCGCAAGTAGAGCCGCGCAGGCAGGGCGCGCCCTGCATCTGCAGCTCTGCCACGCGTGTGTGTGCTTCCCCATGCCCGAACAACCGCCCTCGCCCGCTGCTTCAGAGGAAGGGATGAAACCTGGAGTATGGGCACGCATGAAATCATGCGCCACTTTCTACCGTCGATGTGCCTATGCGTAGTATGAGCCCACAGCTATGTACGTCTGTGTGCACATACGGTTACACACAACGGGCACTGCGGAAGTAAGTGCATCTATATATACACAGACACATACAGAGCTACATAATACACATACTTTCACACCAAATCGGGATTTAGATCCTACCTCCTCTGTTTTTTCTCTTTCCGTAGGCGATTTAGACTAGGAGCTTCACAATTAGCCATCATCATGGGTCAGATGCCTTTAATAAATAATGCATTGCCTTTCGCATCTCTTCAGCCGAGGTTCCTCTTCGCATTTCACATCACCCATGTAATGAAGGGACAGATTTTACTGGGGAGAACTAGGACAAGAAAGAATGGCGTAACGGGTCAACTTCTCGTGGACTGTAGCCGTCTGAGTAGTATTCCAGGGGAGAATAATAAAAGGGGCTTTATCTGGTTTTTGCTTTTCTCCTGGCTTGCATCATTGGGGTTGCTCCTAGTTTTTTTAATGAGGGAATGCCACTGGATGAAGAGACCCTTATTGTCCGCAATGCGACAGCTCCTAGCACAGAGGCTGAATGCCTCCAAGGTTTGGAGGAACCCAAGGATGATGTCTATGGCAGTAGATGGCTAGGTGCGCATTCCTTGTCCCCAGGGAGCTCTCATCCAGCGAGGCTTCGTCCCCGCTTTCCCACTGGCGGCCACCTCGCCATGGACGAGGTAGGGTTTTGTCTGCATAGGGCAATGCGGTAAGAGCGGCGAGATATGCGTTGGGCTGGTTTTCCCTCTCCCCGCGAAACACCGCCCGAGCGTTATCTTTGGGGCTTTCGGGAAAATGGCTGCACCTCTGTCCGCCTAGAAATCTGGAATTTACCTCCAAAATCATCTGGCTGCCGTATCCTTGCGAGCAAGCCCAGGAGTGAGTAGGAGTGGAGTTCAAATATAATTCTTTATGAAATAATGAGTTTATTGGCTTCAGGAAGGCTATGGCCCCGCGTAAATAGGTAGCAGCTTTGTGCCGTTCCTTGTGGTTGTTTAGCCTTGTTGCACACGCCACAAACAACCATATCTGAGCCTACTTTATATACCAGAAAACAAGGCGGCCTCTGCCTCTTCATTAAGAAACAAACTTAGATGGAAATTGCTGTCAAAAGCCTTTTTAGTATGAATTAAAATTACGTGGGTTTTTTTTAGAATTTATATTCTGAGGTATCAAACGAAGGCAATGTCTGATTTTCTCTGGCCCTATAGCTCCAGCCGGTCCGACTGCTCTAGTGCTGCAGAGGCGGGCAGCTCTCGGCAGAGAAAGCTTGTCACCAAGATGCGGGGAAAATCGATCTCATTCTCGTCCTAAACCAGTAATCAAACGGCTTGGACACCACCATCTCTTGGTGGCTTATCCCCTGAGGTTTACAGCTGGGGAAAGACCCGAAACCGTTCTCCCTTTTCCCTCATAAAAACCTATGTGGAAACGGCCGTGGGGGCAGAATCGCAAAATAGTCAATCCCACCAAAACCTCCGTGTTCTCCAGTCTCCTGCATCTGCAGCACCCCGGGGAGAGACGGGGCCCCAGCTTCCCTCCAGCCGTGACCCAGCCTGGGGCCCTGCCCCGGCACCGCCCGCTGCCCTTCGCCTCTTTGGGGCAGCGCTTGGACAAGGCCAAAGTCAGGAGCGCTGGAAGGGAGGGGGAGGGTCCGGCCCGACCACCTGGGGAGGCACCGACGCCCGACCCCTCTGCGGCCGCGGGACCCCGCGCTGCCCCGAGCCCGTCCGGCTCACGGCGAGGGGCAAGGGGGCGCTTTTCCGCTGGCGCAGAACTTCGCCGCCGTGCCCGCGGAGCAGCCCTGCCCGTGCCCGGCGAGCACACGCGGCCCCCGGCCGTGCTGTGCCGTCGGGGCGGGCTGCCGGCCGAGCGGAGCTGCGGGAGCGGCCGGCGCGGAGCCCGCGCTCAGGTTACGCGCGGGCCTTGCGCGGGTGTCACGTGCCCTCTCCGCCGGGCCGCGGCCGGATCTGCGGCTCCGGGAGTGGGGGGGATGGGGGAGGGAAATGGGAAAAGGGGGAAAAAAAAAAGACTATAGAAAAAGGTTTATTTGTTAACCACTTTCCCATCGCTGCTCGAGAAGGTTACTCCAAACCACAAAACAAGCCAGCGCCGCAGGCTCGGCTTGGCGTGCAGGGCAGCAGATGAAGAGAGCAGCAGGGACTCACAGAGCTGACGTCTTTACTAGACATTATTCCTTTATTTTTCTGCAAAATGATGTTTACATACAGAGAAAAGATATCGATCTTAGTTTAGCACCGCGGGTTCTCCGGGGAAAGAGAGGGTAAGATGCAGGATAAAATCTATATAAATGGAGAAAGAAAGGTAAAAAGCTGATAATACATGTTTCCATGCTGGTCGAGCTCGTCCTTTTCATCTTGGCTAGGAACTCAGCGTTTGCCAGTTTACGCAGGGATCCTACGCGTTTCGAGAACTTGCTTTAAACACACACCCCGCGTTTCACTCGCGCGTACGCTCTACTCTAAGGGTGAACACTCCGGGCACAAGTTCATGCAGGAACGGGCAGACTCTGCTCTAGTACATAGAAAGAGCCTGCTCTCGCATTACTACTCTTTTCTTTTTCATCCGCCGGTTTTGAAACCAAATTTTAACTTGTTGATCGCTTAAATTCAGTCTGTTTGATAGTTCTTTCCTCTTCTGTCGGTTAATAAACTCATTGAGAAGAAACTCATTTTCCAATTCAGCAATTTGCTGTTTTGTGTAAGGTTTCCGTTTCTTTCTTGATCTCCCCTGGGTGGGGCACCAAGGCAAACCTACAACAAACACGTCGATAATTTAGTAGATCACGTCTGGGTATGCAAATATATGAATATGCACAAAATTCCGCAATAACAGGACTACACTAGGTCGGAAAATTGGGCAAAGCACATCTGACAGCACAATTTCTATTTAACCTCCGAGTCTAAATAAGCGATTATCGCTCCGAAAAAGTTACACGAAGGGTTACAAAGTAATTACAGAAAATCTTAGAGAGCAAGTATAGCTAGGTCGCTTCTAACTAAAGCGAGATATTTAAGGCATACCATCCTGCACTGAAGGTCTGAGGCATGACTGGACTGCTGCGGGCTGAACTGTCAGGTTCAAGTTGACGGAATTCTTGATGTCCTCCTTTAAGCTTGAATTGCAGGAATTCACTTCAAAAAGAGTAGCCGAGCCATGCAAACTTCTCTGCAGGCTCGAGTGGTCATACTTTACTGGCTTTAAGTTGGCTGTGTGAGTAACAGTTGGGTCATTTGCAAAAGATTGCCTCTGCCTGCATCTCTCCTCTTGTTTGGAGCTCGCATCGTGGGCGTAATATTTATTGTTGTCTTCCAGGCATTCCTTGTTGCCGTTGGAGCTGATGTTGATTGGAACGGAGCCGGGGAGGTAAGGCTGCGCCGCGCCGCCGAACGCGTGGCTCTGCGGCTGGGCTGCGCACGAACTTGAGCAAGTCCAGGGGATCGAGCTCCGGGGGTAGGAAATGGTGGGCAGAGCCGCCAATTGACTGCCATTTGCCCGCAAATTAGGAAAATAAAAGGAATCTGGAGATTGCAAATTCAAGAGAGAACCAACGTAGCCAGATCTGTAGAGACTGCGATCACACATTTCCAACAAAGGACTTCAGCTGTTCTTACAGCGGTATTTAGTTACAACAGGGAATAAGCGGAAAGCCTGAAACGATTGGACGAAACTTTGCAGACAGGTTCTTCAAAGCCGGTAATTTCAGCACCGCCTCCAGCGACTGAGCCACAGAGTGNCCCTCTCCCCCCCCCCACTTTTTTAAAGTCTTATGATAACACTTGAAATATGAAAATACCGAGCTCACAAGGGGGAGGGGAAACATGGTCTCCACTTCTATAAAAGTGGCCAGGGCGGGCTGACTGAGTTGCGGCGCCAGCGAAGAGATGAGAGGAAAACAAACATTTGCCGAGAAGACAGGGCAGCCCCGGGTGCAGCCCCCGGGCCGGCGGTGCCCCCGGCTGGCAATGCCCACCGGCTGGCAGAATCCTCTGGGCCAGAACGATACCCACGGTAAGAGTGTGCACCGAGGACTGGGAATAACCTGTGGTGGCTATGAGATGTGAATGTTTAGGGCACACGTATGTATTTATGCCCCTAATTACATGAGATGCATCTGCATATTCTGGCAATTAAAATTGCAATCGCTCGGATATTACCAGGATAGTCATTCTAGCAGAGTAATGACTAGTAATCCCTTAGGTCCGCACGTCTGCCCTTTTTACACCTTTTACCTTTCATTTACATTCCGAAGCGCTTCTAGGAGAACAACGAGTCTAAACCTCGTAATCTGTTTTGTCTTTAAAAGATAACCAAACAAACATCAACAAAAGGAGAATTGCAACAGCAACAACACGGAATTACTCGAGCAACCCCGACAAGGTTAAATAAATAAACAATCAAAAAATAGATAAATAAAATCGAAAGACTTCAAGAAAGAAAATACCAGGGTGTGCTCTGCAGCAGAGGGGATGTGAGTGCAGCAGTGGCCAAAGGAGAGCCAGCCTCAGCTGGGTACCCTGCTGCCATCTCCCAGGTTGCGTGTGAGGAATTTTTTTCCCATGAGAAGAAAATTGTCCCTTGCAGTATTATCACTATGTTATTTTGGGACGTATTTTACCATTTTTAATAGCTCAAACAGGAGCCCGGACATTCCCTTATCTGTCCCATTTCCGCGGTAGCACCTGAGTAAGTAAAATAATATCTGAGAGCATCCTAACTGGAGATTGCTTGTGTCCTTTCCCAAATCATGCGATTCACGAGACAGTGTACTTCCCACAGAGGAAGGTCAAAGCCCCATATGCAGCACCTAAAGACACTGGCGAGGAACTGGAGGGCTCGGGGAGGAGTACACGCGAGCCCCGTGCTCCCGGCCACTCCCGGCCCCGTCGCCCCGCGGACCCACGGGTCACTTCGGAGGCCCACCCATCACCCGGACCTCGCGTTTCTGTCCTCGGCCTCTTTCCCAAGAGGATCTCGCCGGGTCTGTGCAAGCCCGGCGTCAAGCGAACCCTTAATGCCCGGACCTCGCCACTTTCATTAGCTCGTTGAAAACTTGCAGGATTAATTTTCCGTGTTATAGTCCTGTTAATCATAGTTTTAATATCAGTTTTATTTCCAAGACGAGATCAGAGACTCTGCCCCCTTTGACATTCTCCTAATCAAATTCATCTTTCTATTTAATGGGAAATCGGAGTAAATTCTGCAGTAATTTCATTGCCCTGGAAGAAATCTTTAAATGATTGCTCTCCCCTAGACCACACAGGACCACACAGGCACCGCTGGAGGATATTGCTGACCACTGCCTTTAATTTTTATTGTTTGAGTTATGTCTACCAATTGAATCTCCCACTTATTAGCTTATTTGTATTCTGACTTTTTGTTCCCTAAGAGGACGGGCAATAGGGGTTTTTTTCATAGTCACCTTTTACAAAAAAGCTGACTCTGATTTTTGGTTCTCGGAAGAGAGAAGGAACACTTTCAGTTCAAAGACTATATTTTTGTCCGCAATAAACACAAGGAATGGATATGAGTTCCAGTTACCGGAAAGAAAGGTGACACTTCAAACTAACTTTTATGGGGCTAGAGAAAACAGAGCTTTCAATTAATATTCAACTAATCTGTAATTGGTAATTAACTTTTAAAAAAATCAGTCTGGAATAGCTAGAGACACTGACAGCTGCAGAAAGTGATGTTTATGTTTAAATGTGCAGAGAAAAGCATTTACAACAGAAACATCTTGTTCCGGAGGTGCCTGGCCACGGAGCGGAGGGAGAGCCTCGGACGGACTTGTGTTGCTTTTTCCAGCCACAGCCCACTGCTGGTTTGGGGGGCGGCGTGTTACTGCCGCGGGTGTCCCCCCGCTTGTGTCTGTACAGGAAATATCACCACTGAGGAATAGAGCGCCCCGGAGGGCTGCTTTCACACGCTCCTTTCCGCTTTTTTTTTTTCCCCCCGTGATTTTTAAATAGGCATCCGGATCGGCCTGGACACCAGAGCTGACCACACGCTGTAATTTCACTGGCATATCCTTCCCGTTTACAGACGAAGGTTGCTCTGGGTGCGCCCGAACAGCCCCCCTTCCTAGTTTATCGGTCGAAAACGGGGCTCCCGAAGCGAGGGGAAGGTTTCTTCTGCCTATGGCGGGGCCTGTCCAGGAGATGGCAGGATTGCCTCAGACATGGCTAGAAAACAGCTCTGGCTTACAGGAGCAGAGCAATACATCCATCACTGCGCCACTGCGCATTTGCAATTCAGTCTGCCGAGGTACATATTAATTATCTGTAATAAAATGCGCTACATTTCTGGCAAATCATCATGCCCTTTGCTCTAAACATGGACGGCTGTGACCGGCTACAGCTGGGGCTGCGCGGCGGCTGCCCGGCCCCGTGCCCGCGTGCTGCGGGCGTCCTGGAAGAGTGCAAATTGTGGCGTCGGAGATTTTGAATAAGGCTCACCAATGTTCCAGTTCTAGGCTTAGAAAACCCTTTTAATCTGCATCGGTAGGTGCACGGGCTGATGTGCCCCTGCCTCACCATCCTCCTGCCTGGAGCTGCTGCCTTCTTAATGATTTTGCACGTTCTTATGAAATTAAAAGGCGACTTCTCTCCATCTGGTACCGATTTGCCAGACAGTTCGAGTTTCCTCCTGCCCTGGGAAGGCGGCTTTGGCCGTGGCAAAGCTGCGCCTTCTGAGAGCACGGAGCCCGGCAAAGCCAAAGGTTAAGCCTGGAAGGAGGACGAGAACAGCCCGCGATGGCTCCGCGGCCGGGAAACAAAACAGCTCTGGCAGTGCCAGGCCTTCCGTTTGCAAGGGGACTCGGTGGGAGGAACAACCTCGGTAGAATTAATAGGAGTATGTGTGGGTGAGTGGGGGTGCCAAGGGGGAGAAGACAAGAATTTGAAACATTCGGAGAAAACAAGGCTGAATCTGCAGAGAGGGCTGTTCCAGGAACGTAAATGATGTGCACCACCAAGAGTCCTTTAATCCCAGAATCAAACAAAAATGTACTTCGTGATAAAACCTGAAGTGCTCAGAGATGGACTTTGTTCGTTCGGGCAAAACAAACACCTCAATCACCGTGAACGTGCAAGAGGAATAGCAGGGGCAACGAAGAGGCCGGAGGAGGCGGAAGACAAGCTCCCGATGGAGCCAGTCCAGGGCCGGCCGCCCCACGGCCCGGGAACCGCCGAGTGCCGGGTCACTTTGGAACGGGAGAACAAAGGGGCGACGGGCTGCCCGCGGCTGCCGGGCACCGGGCAGGCAGAGCAGGGCTCGGAGGAAGAGGCGAGAGACAGCCTTTCCTCTGTCTCCCACGGCCTGTATTTCTCTCTGGCAAGATTACTTTCTCCCTAAACCCCCTTTCCCATCGACAGGGCACTCTCGGATATTCCTTTCCATCCTTTAATGCGCCTCTCACCGTGTCTCCCTCTCATTTCCCAGGAACTGCTTCCCATAAATGCCCCTGAGAAGATCCCAGGCATGTCTGGAGTCCGCGAAACCCTTCCCTGCAAAAGAAGGCGATTTTCTTTATCTCTTTTTATATATATCGAAAAGAATTCGTTTTATTAAAATCGGTTCAAGAAAAGATTTGCAACATCGGTAACAGTTTGGAAATTTAGACCGCATTTCCAACACAAAATAAAAGTTGATTTTAAGACAAATTTTTTTAAAAAAGATATGGTTTATGGAGAAATAGACTTATCGCGTGTCTTACCACATACAATGGTAATCAGAGTATTTAGAGCAATAGTATATTATAATAAATAATACTAGCTTGGAACACACATTTTAATAATTAGATGAGGCACATTAACAGAGAGGATATCGCTTCTCTCTCCTAGTAGTTGACTAGCGTGTCTGATCACCCTGTATATCATAGCATGCACACTAGGTTTAAAAGGATTAAAAAATGGACAAAATCCTAGCCTTTCGGCACGTATAAATTATGGCATCTTCTGAATTTCCTTATTTATTGCTTCTGTCATTAACACCCGTGGGGTCTTTCTTGTAAATTAAAAACTAACAGTGAACTTCACTTCTCCAACCAGGATGGTTTTTTTTTTTTATTTTATTTGTTTGCTTTTTGGCGGGAGGAAAGAGAAGAGTGTTGCGCTGGTCCGGGCAAACAGGGTAGAACGGACATTTTACCCCGCGTCTGCGCAGGTCCACACACACCTCCGTAAGGGCAGCCTCTCCTCTGGCTGCACAGGTACCCGGCCAGTCCATCCCGCCGAAAGCGCTGCCCCGAGGCGCCCCGACCTGCATCTCCACCGGCCGCCCGGGACCTGCGCGCCTCTTCCCGGGAACAGGCGGCTCCTTTTTGAACCGGGCAATATGGAATCCTTACACTGAAAACGAAACTGCGGCAGAAAAAAAACCCAAGCCCAACCTCAAACACAAACCTGTGGAAACAGGGAGCGTGGTGGGACATGCCTGGCATTCTATGCGGCGCAACGGCTCAGAGAGATTCTCCCTCCCTCGAAAAAGCAATTAAAAATTCTGCTGCAGCCAGTAACCCTCCACGAAATTCTCTCCGGTCCCAGTACTAAGCGGGTTTTGGCACACGCCGGGTGCTGACACAGGTCCGTATTCTGACTTTCTTGCATTTTCCGATTGATTTTTTGGTTTTACTCGGCGTTTTTTGAAGTTTACGATACCAGATCGAACCTGACACTTTTTGGCACTGGTTATTGCTCAGAGGAAAAAAGGTATTACAGAAAACCCCTCAAAGAGTTAATCATTAAAGAAAGTTATAACTGTAACCGTTCGACATATTTCAGTTCCTTTATACTGGCCTAGGGGGGAAACCAGAAATTATAATTAATATTAATATTAATATTATTTTCAAAAAGAAGAAACAGAACTACCGTTCAATTCAAGACTTGTCAACACTCCCTTACACTGAGAGAAAAACGCTGACTTTCACGGAAAACAATTCCAGAAATATCGCCACCGCCGGAAGGACAAAAAAAAAAAAAATTAAATATGTTTTCAAGTCTTTCCAAAAGTCTTTAGCTGGTCGTAAATTGAGTTTACATATCCATCACTGTCCGCAACTAATGTATCAAGATACATTGTCTTTCAGTTTGGAGACTATTTTCTTATCCTTCACCCTCCTGTTCTGAAACCAAATGGTAACTTGTCTCTCCGACAGATTTGTGGCTGCGGATATCCTTCGCCTCTTGTCCTTGTTAATGAACTTGTTAATGGCATATTCATTCTCGAGTTCCTTAAGCTGCAGTTTTGTATACGGCACTCGCTTCTTTCTCCCGCGCCGGTAGACGCACATATCGGGCTGGTTTAGTGCAACGTCTCCTATTGTAAAAAAAAAAAATTATGTGAAAAATTAGGATTTTATTACAGGCGTTTAAAGCTTAACCGATACTTGTTGGGCACTGGGTTTCATGGGCAAATAAATAATGTCGGGTTGTTTACAGTTTATTATTATTTACACTGCCACATTATTTGCACGTTAGTAAGGCACCACCAAAACCTTGATGGACTGTCATCACTTTTCAGGCATGCACCGCTAACCGAGCATGAAGGGTGGTGGAGGCATTGGCTGGGCGGCCAAGAGAGCAGGTCGGTGCCGGCAGCGCACACACAGAAATTACTTTGATGAGAGTTTCTCGGGTTTGTTTGCATGTGGTTTGTGCCTCTGTGCCCTCACTACTCGCAGGCTCTTAAGAGGTCTGGGGCCGGATCAGTCGCCAGCCAAAGAGGCAGAGGAACGCAAGCCTTGGAGCCACAGCCCTGCAAACTGCAAACGCGAACACAAACCCGGCCACCGAGGGAATCAACAGGAAGAACCCGAGGCCGCCCCGGAGCCCGATGGATGGGGGTCCAGTGACCTGGCGTTGGTGGAGGGAAGGTTCTGGGGTCAGCCCCGAGGGTATGGAAAGCAGAGGATACAATTTTCTTGGGGGTAAAAGGTGAGGAGGGAGGGGGGAGATGAGAAAAAAAAGGAAATCCCCCCCTCCACCCTGCTCTATGCGTGTCTGTGCAGCATGTCCAGTTCGGCAGGCCGCCCCTGCAGCCCGGGGGATGGGGGAGGGGGTGAGCAGGCGGAGGAGGCGCGGGGGAGTTCTGCTCAGACCATTTCTTCCCCTCTCGTACCTGGAAAGGACGATTTCCAGAAGTGTGAGCTCTGTGTCTGATCTTTGGCACAGTAAACCTGACTATTCCAGCCATTAGCCAGAGTCCAAGACTGATAGCCCTCCATTGATATGTATGTTTCGTGTCTCGGTTCACCAGAGCCAAACGTTGAGACCATGTCTATGTACCCAGGAACGTGCTGGTAGGGGGTTGTATAGCCCTGGTAGAAGGACACTTCCTTCGCCCTGGAGGAGACTTCATTGGCGGGGACACTCGTGCTGGTCAAGCTGGAGACGTCCATATACTTTTCCACGGGAAAGCCGCCAATGGAGGCATGGGGGGGAGACTTCAGGGCGTTTTGCTGGATCCCAACCCCGTGGGACATCCTGCAGCTATAGTATCCATTGCCAAAGTGATACCCATAGCCCAGCGCGGGGGCGGCGGCCGGCGTGGTGGAGCTCGGGCAGTCCTTGGTCGGGGGGTCGGGCCTCGCCGCCGCCCCTGAGCGCTCCCCTCCGCCGGCGTAGGCAAACCCCGAGGCTGCGGCGGCGGCAGCGGCGGCGGCGGCCGCTCGGCCCGTGTGCGCCGCCCCGAAAACGGGCGAGGAGAGAAAATTACGGCACTGCCCGGGGGCGCCGCCGCCA
>VWZG01002643.1:1478140-1505640 GCA_013396735.1 Grallaria varia | reverse complement strand
TCTGGGGTGTGCCATATCTTGTCTGGCCGGTGCCTTTATAGGGATAGAGACAGAGATTATTTTTTCACCGTTTCACTTCAATAAAGACATCCCAAGGCATTATTTACAAGCGCACATAATTTACCTATGCTATTTGGCAAAGCAACTTCGGAAAAGAAAGTGAATGAATAAATACTTCATAACTGCTGGTAGAACAGACTGGATCCTGTAATGAAGAAAAGATTTATGTCACGTTCTTCCAGCCCAAATAGCAGCAGCCTCTGTTTGTCTCAGCCCAGTGCTTCTATTTAAATGTTACTTTCATATATTATGTGGCATTAATTTAACTATAGCTCATTAAGGCAGAATGAAATGGTTAAATTAACTTATCAACCCATAATGATGATGAATGAGGTATTAATTCAGATACAAGCTGGGCAATTTGCAAGTTTACGCATTCTGATGGTTCTCAAATAACATTTTGAATAGCGGGTCAGCGCCTCAATCAATTACATAAGCATGTAAAGTCGGTCTCTCGGAAAAAAATCCTTTTTCATGCATATGCATTAAAACATGTTCGCAATTATCCTCGGAAATTGCCTTCATTGGATTAAGCAGCACTCTTGGACGCTGGTTTTGGTCTTCCCGGTGCCTTTATTAAAGCTGGGAGCAGCGCTGGCTGCAGCAGTCGAGGCGGGCTGTTTGTTTAAACACTGTTTGCCAAAGAAAGGCAAAAGCGCTGCACTGTGGTGCGGGGAGGATGCATGTGTGCGTGTGCGTGTATATGTGCGTGTTTTAAAAACAATAGACAAAACTCATCTGGAAACGCTTCCCTGAATTCTCCAGCAAATTCCGTCTCTCTCCAAAAGAGCCAGCAAGTCGCTTCGAGGGAGCACTTAATGTTTCCGAGAACGCAATTAATTACTGTCCTCGAAGAGAGACTTCTGATAAGTGTTCTTTACTTGGACTCCGCTTAGGGCTTTTGACTCATTATCCATGAGTGGTCTGTGTAGGAGGAATATTAGATATGCGGGGCTGACACTCGATTTCTACATGCTGCGTTGTACAACAGACGCAGTGGCAGGGGGAAGTACTAATTACCTTAAGGTTGGCTAATAACGCAGTTTTCCAACATTACCGCTAACGGGTTGAAGTTAGTAATCAGTAAGAAAAGGGGCACACATGGATTTTGACAGGTCCGCGCTAATGGGAGCACACAGATCAGTGTGAGGATGATGATGACCGAGCCAGTGTTTCAGGAGGATCTGGAATAGCAGCTCCCCGCCTGACGGAGCCATTGGGCCGGGGACCAGCCGCCTTCCCCGGGCACACAGGGAATTTTAGACTTGTGGGACCGGTTTCAAAACATTACGGCCCTCTCAGCCGCCTGCCTCTCTGCCAGCAAGGCCCCGGCAGAGCAACATTGCGAATGCAGGGTTCACCCTTAAAACTCCCCCGCCCGAGGCCGGCCCGGTGCCGCCAGGCCCTGACAGCGGGCTGGGGTCCTTCTGGGGAGCGAGTCCCAGTCGGGATGGGGATCCCTGGAGCGGGAACGCGGGATGGACACGGCTTCTGACCCCTCGCCTTGGATATGGAGCTCAAGAGTGTTTAGAAAGGGGTCTTCTCTCTCCATTATCTGGTGAAGCCTTTTCGTGTTAATTAGTTCCCACCAAATGTAAAAACCAGATATGACCCTCCCTTTCCATGACAAGAAAGTATGAATATTTTTAATGATTTGGGTTGATTTCATTACGAGGCAGGGGAGGAAACTGCAGCTCCCATTTTTGTGCTGCCTCGCCCCCTTTCCAGCCAGGATTGCTCCTTCCCAGCTGTCTTTCTCCTCTGGCACCAACTCCACTTCTCCCGGTGACCAAACCGAGTGCTGCGGCTCGGAGAGGGGAAACGCCAAAGCCCGGTTGAACGTCCCGCACGTCCCCGGCCCCACTAGCCCTGGAACACGACCATCAGGGAGGGGACTGGCTCCGCAGTTCTGCCCCCCTCCCACCGACCTCAGCGGGAAGGCCGGAAAGAGAGGCGGAGGGAGCGGGCAGGGAGCGGGGAGCGCCGCAGGACGTTCTGCGGATCCAGCCGGCTCCCCCCGCTCAGGGAACGCGGAGAACGTGGCGGGGAGAAACTTTGCAAAGCCTCCGTCTGAGCAGAAAGACGGGTGAGGGGGACTCCGGCAGCCCCGGGGGGAGCGGCGGCTCGGCCTCGGGGTCTCGATGCGCCCCGCACCTGCTGGAGACCCCAGGGGGAGCACAACCGGAGCAGGGCGGAGGGTTGGCCCCAGCAGAGCGCTCCAGGAAGGGGCAGGCAGCGACGAGGGAGGATGTGAGGAGCCCCAGGGAGGCGGCAGCGGTGGCCTGCGCCCACCCCGGGTGGCACTGGGTTCTCTTCGCGATCGGGCACAGAGAGGCCCTGAGCGGTTCTTCGGACTCGCCGGGCGCTTGCCGAAGGCAGTGAGTGCCCTTCCCAGATGGAAGCACGGAGGACCGGCAGTTTGGGACGCTCTAGGGCTGTGGGCGTCCCTGTCACGCTGGGCTAGTGAGAGTGCCCCCACCGCCTCTCTCCGAGGAGCCCCCTGGCGCTGCGCCTCTCCGGCACAACACTCAATAACAAGGGTTGTGATTACAACCATATATCTCTACCGCGCTCCGCGTGCTCGAATGTCAAGGATAGTGTTTTAGAGAGGGTGCGAGGGGCAGCAATTCATACGGGGGAGCTGACAGTTCTTTGATGTGAAAATGATGTCCTGGTTTTTACTCCTGGGTGCACAACCGAAGAAAGATTACACTGTTTAAAAAGAGAAATTTAAACCCAGGTGATAATAGTAACGAGCCAAGGAGACTCAGTGGGGAAGTCAGTTTTACAAGTAGGAAAGCAATCTCTGAAGGCCTTGTGCTGCCCATTGGGTCCGAGTGAGTGGAGCTGAATTCCTGATAAATCATAAATCATGAATGATCTTTTCTGCTAAAGACAATCATCCCCGCGTAGGTTCCCATGATCGCCGGCCTCCGGTCCCGCGGGCTTGTGGTGCCATTTGAAGCGAGGCCTCGTGAGCCCGCGGAGACAAGAGAGGCCCAGGTCTCCCACTCATTTCTACTTTCAACAAGAAGGATTTTCATGACAGGGGAGAAAACAACCCAACATCAACTTTTTTGTTTACTTTATAAAAGGGTGTGAGGGACAGAATCTGTCTTGAAGTACCATTTTAAAAAAATCTTATCTATCTATCTATCTATCTATCCTCCCTCCGCCGCCCTCCCGGAGCATAACAGAGTAAGCAGCACTGCCCGTGACCGCTCTCTCACCCTCGGTGCCAGGCATCGCAGTTCGCCTCCGTCCCGTGTCCCGTGGGAACACTCTGGCCACAGACTGGCTCTTGCCCGACCCCTCCGCGGGCAGCCTGCCCGCCCTTCCCACGCCTCGCACTGGGATGGACAAGACGCTGCGTTTCTTCCAAACGCACCAGCTGGTTCAAAGCCTTTCTTTCCTAACCAATGCCTAGCTATTATTAACACGTTGTTAGCACCTTAATGAGACTTCCACTTATTGGCGACGGGAGAGAATTTCAGAGGAGTGATCAGTTAAGCCGCGTCTCTATTTTCCAGACTACGCAAATGAAGCTTTTGCATTCAACTTCTCGTGGCATTATCCTCCAGCGTGAGTTGGTCATCAGGACCAGAGCAGTATTGTACGAGAAAACAAGCAAACAGACTCTAAGTGTAAAATCGTTTCGGGATATTTGCTGTGGAGCAACGACATCTCTAGGGTGCTTGTGGTGTGTTTCTGAGCGGGCTAAAGCTCTCCCGCTGCACACACACCAGCCAGCAGGTAGGACTCCTTCTCCACACAGTTTTTGCAGCCTACTGAACTTGTCAGAAAAACAAAGCTTTCCTTTCCTAAACTTCCATTCCTTTGCTAGTCCAGACTCAAAATTGCCGTTCTCAGCCAGTGTCGAGAAACCTCCACGCAGCAGTAATCAGGCGGAGGACAAAATGCACCCGGAGAGGCAACTAAGAAAGGCTCTGAAAAACTTCAGCGCAAAGAAACACAAATACATTTTCCAGAGCAGATTTATTATGGCTTCCGCCTGTTTTGCTGAGTGCGAGGCAACCAGAAGGGGAAATATCGGTTCGCTTTGACAGTGAGCGAGTCTTAAAAATTACGCATCGAATCTAAGTTTCAGAAGTAATTGAAAAAGCGCTCGGAAACCCGATTCCGAGCCTTTTAGGTACCGCTTCGTGACCACAGCTTCGCCCCGCTCAGTCGCCTGCTCTGGAGCAGCCGAGACATCTCCCGGGCGTACCCGCGGGGCCCGGCCAGGGCCGGGGCGGGGATGGGGGCTGGCAGTGCGGCCGGCCCCGGTACCGGCCCCGGGGACACCCAGCCTGCTCCTCCAAACACCGGGCTCTCCTAAGCTCCCGTTATCAGCACTCCCTCTGGTCAACAGCCACTGACATTGCTGCCCCGAGCCTTTTGAAATCCGTTTTCCCGGGTAAGATCTATTTAGGACCCAACGTGGTCCTTCCCTCGTTATACTTAATTTAAAACGCCAGGAAGACGTTATTTGTTCTCGAACTAAATAGAATATATCACCTCTAGTTAAATTTATAAATTACATTATGCTGCTGCTCTAGCTTTGTTTTCACAACTTTTAAAAATCTGAACATCAATTATATTAGCCATATGGCTTGATCATATCAGCTAATTTTCATTTTTGAACAGCAATTGTTGTTTAAACACTGACAACTTATTAGTTAAGGTATTTAGGCAAGATCTCTCCAGTCCTGTCTTATTTAAAAGATGATTGAAATGACTATGAATGCTTCAAGTAAAGTCATTAAACCATTCCTCCCAGTATTTTTCACTTTCTGTGTATTTAAAGAGTTCACAACAGCAGCAGCAGAGCTGCCACCTGATTTATACTTCTGGAATGGAGGCCATGAGACCATCAGGCTTTCAATTCAATCTATTCCAGTTTGTAATGATTCGCTTAAAAAGAAGCCAGGTTTTGGTATGCAGCAGGTAAGTAGTCATTTTTCTTAGTTATTTTAAAGGTGTGTAGTATTGAGAATGTACAAGTGGTTCCACTCTGGCATTTGCACACTGCAAATAAAAAACTTCACCCCTCAGTGATCTTAATATTTTGTCCATTAAATGTACTTACTCATTTAAATGGGAGTGTGTTTAACTGCTAGACAGATGGTCTACAGTGCTCACAATTATAAAGCAAGGGTCTGTGTATGTTGCCATATTTTAGACTCCAGATTTCCTGCTTCCCTATACATTTTTGCAAGCAGTTTATTTTTCCATACAAAATACTAACACAGGTGGAGAAGCAGTCTGGAATCCATTTCTGCTATCAGAGACCCAGAGCATAGCCCTTCAGGCAACCTTCTTAATTTTCTGATGTGGATTTTAACTACTTCAGTACTCCAGATTTTTAGACCATTTAAAAAACCATTCTGAAATGCTCTTTAAAACACTAGGATTTTGAATATTTGAGAGAAATTTATGATCATGTTAACTTTATTGAGAAAATACCAAAAAAAGTCTTGGCCTCACATTGGCAAAAAAGAAGCAGTGACCAGACAATGAGAACTGGCAATTTTTTAAGCTGTAATTTACTACAAATGAAAGGAAAAGGTTACAAGAAACATGGACAGTTAGAAAACACCAAAATTGAGCTTTGCATTATAAACTGACTACATTTACTGTGGGCTTGTGTCACCCCAGCATGGAGGAAGCTGGTGTTCACTCACTGATCAGCTAATTAGGCCTGTGCACTTATCTGGCCCAAGCAGGGCTCTCAGCAATATTTCTCGTGCAAGATTCTGACTCTGCATTAAATACAGATTTTGTAATTTTCCAATTGGACTGTCTATGGTTCTTCCCATTCCCATTTTGCTACCTGAGAAATATTAACAAATTAACTCTCAGAATGATTCTATAAAGTGAGGATTAACTCCATTTTATGACTGTGATCCCAAAGATCAGAGGCACACAAAATCTGCATTCATTTTGTATGTCCCATGGAGGATACTGACCCAACAATTTTAGTGTAGTTAACAATGTTATTTGCTCATTGCTTTGCAAAACAGAATTTCAAACGTGATTTGAAAACCATAACATGGAAAATAGAGTTTGCAAGCAATTATGAAAAACTGGATTTAAATGTTGTACTTAGCATTGTATGGAAGTTCTGCATCTAGGCAGAGGTTCAATTATATTAACCAAGGCAGCGTTCATGTATTCTATGACACCATTCTTTCCCTTGCTTCAACCAAGAATTTCAAGCATAATTTAAATTTTCAGGCAAATGGCTGGGGTTTTACCAATATCAGACCTATCCCTATGCAGCCCTAAGTCACTTTCAGAGGGACTCGTATTAGCCCTGGATGAGTTCAGTCATTCATGCAGCAACAGAGATTAGGATTTTATCCTCCATGACTGCATCATAGCGCAATCACAGCTGGTGGAGCAAGGAGAGATAAGGCTGCATAAATCACACTAAAACTGTCAGTTTCCAAGTTCTGAATGCTCAACTTTTCAATCATAACTTCCTTTTGAAACAGCTTTTTGCATCCAGTTTCCTGGATTAAAGAATCGGTAAATGGTCAGTCCTTTCCCTGGAAATCTCCCACCAGTACCTGAGCCATGCTGGGTGGACCTGTTAAGGCAGCAAGCAGAGGGGAGTGGCACACATAATGCCATCCGGGGCTGCCATACTTACAGTGATTTAATATCAGGAGAAGAACACCAAAATTCAATTGTCAGATCAAGAAGTGAATCTGCTGTAAAGGACAGAGACCCTCCCCTTGATATTTACAACAACCCTGACTCCTTCTGTTCATGTTAGGTTTCGCTCATCCCCTTCCCCCCGTGCAGTTGCACTGTCACGCTTTCTGGTGATTATCAGAGCTTAGACCTTTCAAGGGTCCCAAATAGTCTTTATGGACCTGATCTAAAATTCAGTGAAGTCTCTGAGATTTAGATCCTGGGTGCCTGCTACTGGGTTATGTGTAACAGTTTGTTACATGAAAAAAAAGTAAAATTGTTCTTTAGCTAGTCACTTTCAGCCTCTTCCCAGAAATATCTCTGGGCTTAAAGAGAAGATAAGACCTGTGGATGAGCCACTCAGGTCAGGGGAAAGAGCGGAAGCCTAGAAGTAGTGAAACTTTTTCATAGGCTTGTTAGACACAGACTTTACAGTTTTGAGAGACCTAGACGCTCCTGTTAATACAAATAAGCAAAGCATGGTCTATCATTTCAGTTTGCTGGAGGCATGCTATTTTCACTGTGGGTTTTACATTTGGAATGGAGGAGATGGTTTGGTTTGAAGTGATTTGATGTCTTTGAGAGAAAGTAATATAATTTTCTTTAAGGAGATCAAGTCCTAATAAACAACAGATTCAAAAGGAGCATGAGGGATTTCATCCAAAATTAAGTCCACACTACTCATGACACAAACCATTCAATTTGAGGACACCTGTTTGTACATCTGTAGTTGCATGTCTGCAGTTCTGATAAGGTGTTCAAGGAAGATACAAGCTGACACAATTAACGTTCTAACAAAAAGAATGCTGAGGCACTCAGCTCTTGCATGACAAAGCAATGCCACCTTTGATGACATTTACTTCATCCAGCTCTTTTAGCTCTTTTTCCAGCATTGGGATGCTCTGGATGCGCAGCAGATTAGTTTCTCTGGTTTTTGGTCAGAGGGGTTACTTTTTACGTTCCATGAGGTTTGTTTTACTTCCTCAAACCAGGAAAATACAAAATCTAAAAGGAAGTGTGATTATCATTTGGGAAGAAACAAGATCTTTTCAGAATGAAGCATAAAGGTCCCAAAGCTCATCTGTATACGAGAAGGAAATCGTGATCAAGGGATTAACTGAATTCTGTGGCATAGTCTACAGATCAACAGGCATGTTGCCCTAGTTTCAGCGCCTTCCAGACATACCTTTGGATTCATTTCAGTGTCGATTAGCTCCCAGTCACACTACACAACTATTTCAAACACAACCCAGAGATCATTTTGTCCATTCAGATTTAAGATCTGGAAAACAGAAATTGGCATGCATGAGAGCTACCACTCCAACTCGTGGGGTTTGTCCAACTCTTGGGGTTTGGGCAACAGCCATTTGAAAGACTGTAACACTTTCACTACTCTCATGGGTTCGTTAGTTGAAAAAAATTCTGTCAAAACTATGAAATTCGCATTTTTGCTAGTTCATCACTTCCTAGACATGTATGGAAAATTCTTGAGAGAGGAAAATATTACCAATCAATTAATTATCAGCTTCAGACAAAGCAAAGTGGGGAAGTGAATGGGGTCTTGCATTTTTATATCTGCTCTGATTGTACATCTGTGTGTTTAATTTTATTATCTTTATTGAGTTGCCTATCATCATCATGGCTAGGCTTTGTGAATGAAGATTCGGGAAGGGCTCTCCCCACGCTTGCTGCGAGTGCGCTGATGGCTAAAGAGGCCGATGCGAGAGAGGCAAGTCCGGTTGCAAAAGGCACAGAGGAAAGTCTCCATAGGCGGTGTTGGCGAGGCACGGTTCTTTCTGCGTTGTCTTTTCTCCTCCAGACTGATTCTGCGTGTGCTCTCAAAGGCAGCAGCAGCATTATGGATGGTGTGTCTCCACGCCTCCCGACTGGAGGCCAGAGTGGACCATTGATGGTAGTCAATATGGCCAAGGCTGAGGTATTGTTTCAGGGAGTCCCTGAAACAATTGCCTATGACCCACTATGTAAACATATGTATGGAAATACATGTATATTGGAAATTTGCATGAGGAAAGTTTTAAAGAATGGGTAAGAATGGAGGAGATGGTTTGGTTTGAAGTGATTTGATGTCTTTGAGAGAAAGTAATATAATTTTCTTTATGGAGATCAAGTCCTATTTTTTATTGTTCATCTTGTCCCTGCTGATCTGTGTGGTCCATTTCAGTTCTAAACCATTGGAAGGAGACTAATCCAGTCAGAAATGTGAATGAGAAGGGAAAAAGTAGAGCAAAGGATTCCTGACCCACATTTGTAGCCACTCAACTTCATAGAGAGAAATAACATTTTAGTAACTAAAAGTGAATAGAAGTTGTTTTTCAGACATGCAGTGAATCATTTCTACAGTATTATAAAGTATTATTTCATTGACAATGTCTCTTAAAGTATCTGTTTATGAAATGCAGTGTTACTCCATGAAATTTACCATTTTGCTCCATGAAAAATAGACCTTTCTTCTCTGAAAAAAAATCAACAACACAGACCGAGCAGTAGAATCTTTAATGTCAAGAAATGGGCAAGATGTCAGTTTTATGCTGCATCAGAAAGACAGATATATATATTTCACCATTTCTCCTGTCCTATTTATGATTGTTGCAATCACAAATAATGTAGCCGAGATCTAGTGTCTACTTGACCTGTATATATTGCTACATCTTGCTCCAAGGGAAGCAGTGCTTTGTCATACCAATTTCTCTTTCTTGGGATTTTATCTAGTATTTAACTCTGTCTATTCTTCAGGAGCCCAGGAGCATGATTCTATAGTCTGCAGTGTTTTCCTTTAAAGAATCTCAGTTGCTGTGCAAAGGCCATATCCAAAACCAACCTGAGATTAACATATATGACATGCTTTTTATTTGAAAAATGGAGTCCACAATTTTTTGTCTGTGCATATTACAATTTAGATGGCACAATTCAGGTGAAAAAATAGAGTGTGATGATTTTTATTCTGGTGAGTGGCATATTGCATTGCCTTTTTGTGTTCTGTAAAGTATCTTGTTTTGTAGCTAACCATTCTTTTCATCTCAAATAAAGATATTTTTACTTAATTTTCATTAGCTGAATCCCAGTTCGCATATTAATTTACCAACTATTATTTACATTTGTGAAAAAAAAAAAAAAAAAAGGACTGTTGTGCAGACAGGTCTGTGTAATTAACTTGTAAATGAAAAAAAAATATTTATTTTTTCAGAACCCTTGAACGATGAATGTTCTGCTTGAATACCTGATCACATGTATAAATTCCACAGTTCATTTTTGGTCAGATCACAACTCTTTAGGAGTTGATTTTTTGTAAAAGTTTATCTCCATCTCTATCTGTCTCTACCTCCCTTTCTTCTATATCAACTCCTGGGAGATTTCTTCTGACAGACCTCTGGACAATGTCCTTCTAGGGTTACCTTAGCAGTTTTCCATGTAAAAACCTTTCTGGTCTGATAGGAACTACAATATATGAATACTCATTTGCTCAGCTAAACTATTAGCCTGTTGTCAAACTACTGAAGAATAGAATATTCTCTTTCTCTTGCAGAGCAGTGTACATATCTCAGCAGGGAGTTTTACAGTGTTATGATCATTATATTTCATCTGTGTGCTAAACACATGAAACTGGCTATCGATAATGATCTAGTTTGAGTACTAAAAATTTTCAAGATTTTCTCCCCTGTCTTTGATAAATTTCACAGAATTCATGTAGTCATTCTGGTCTTGCATAAAAGTTACTGCACATTTTGATGAGGCTTCCCCTAGGGTTTGGAATGCCATTTCTCTTTTCTAGAAGCCCGTCTATATGTTATCTCATTTTTGAAATTTTCAGTCTGGAAGGTAGTGACTAGACCCAAGTAGTGAAAGAGCTTCTGTAAATTTCATTACTGAGCTTATCAGAAAAAGTGTTCCTATCACAAGTTGAAAATAATGATCAATTAGAGCAAGAGAAGACAAGTTCTTACTTGACTTAAGTGTGACAAATGTTCACCAGCTATCTGAGAAGAGCTGATTTTAAAACTAGGCAGAGATGATATTGCAGAAGAATGAAATTAGGAAGAGTGACTGTATGCCAGAGAAGTAATGCAGGTGGGATTTGAGATGGGACCCTTCTGCAGCATTAAGGTGAATGACATTCTGAATGTTGAGCTGCTGAATGGCCCACTGCCTTCACCTCTGGCTCACATTAGGGATCCAAATCAAGCATATTCTCAGCAAACACAATTTCAGAGATACTAGAGATAAATGGTATGAATTATATGCCCCATTGAGTGACAAGGAGTGTTAGATGGAGTACCTGTGGTAATGGCAACTGCAGTACTGAAGGAATCTGTGCAAGAAATGAATTTTCCAAGGTGCTTAGTACTTTGTTTTTGTTTGGATCACATACTGCTTTGGATCTTGAACTCTATTCCTTTTCTTGCACCCCTTGTAACATATTAACACCCTCATTGGTCACATTAACCAGATGACTAAAACTATGGGTTTTTCTTGCAGTTTTCTTCTTCTTTTTTTCTTCTTCTTTTTTCCCTGACTCTATTACAGCTGCCCTTCTACATGTATCTGGGAAACAAGTATTCACTGGAAAAGTAGGTGACTACTGCAGTCAACTGAGATAATACCCTGATTTTGTTACAGAAAAAATATTTTGATCTATGCTTGACTCGCCAACAGTATCAGCACTTAGCCTACAAAAAGATCTGTCAGGGACAAAATAACCCTAGCCCATTAGCAAATCCTCTGATTACAGCCCTTTACAGTCTTATTATAACTGGCCCTGAGTCAACATTCAGAGTGACTCATTAGAGCTACATGGCATGAATGCAAACATAAACAGCATCCTCCCACTCTTCACCCTCCTTAGAGCCAAGACACCGAACAGTATCTACTCTGTCCTGCCTACAGCTCATACAGTCACACTCTAATGACCTTTAACCAAACTAGGGGTGTAGCTCTAAGTGCTCAGTGCTGGGTGTGAATTACATGGCCCATCCAGAAAACTGGATAAATACACCATCTATTGATGGAATTGATGTTACTCCAGGCTGAGCACCCTGCTACTCTGGCTGCGCAGCCAATATCCAAGCTTAATGAATTTAAAGTTAGCTCAAGAGTGCCTCCATTTGCTTGCATTTTAGAAATAGCCTTGCCCATGCTTTCAGATCTTGCTTTGTGTTCCTCTGTTGGGTGTAGTATTCTCCAGTAGTTTTGTTTCCCATGTGATGTAATTAAGTTGCATCGTGTGACAAACTAGACAGATCAATTAATTAATTTTCCTAAGGTAGGGCATTTCTGTTAGTTTTTGTTTATTTTTTTGTCATCTTTAGTCCATATTTTCAGCACATGTTCCAGTGTGGATGCTGAGCAGAGCTACCGGGACTGAACTGTTTAAGTGCTGAATTCATTGATGCTGCGAACAGAAATGAAATGAAGTCCCAGCTTTAACCTGAGACAGTGTAGGCAGGAATATATCAATGTGGAAAGAAAAGCTCCAGTTATGGGTGGATGAACAAGGGCTTTGGACATAATAAGCTGTCTCTACGCTTTCTCTGAATGGTGGCCTGGATGCCTGATGAGAACCATTCATGGAGGTGAAGAAGCTCACCTAGGGAGTCAGATGGCTACAGCCTGACAGTCATTTAAACCCCATGTTTCTATATGAGGTGGTGGATACATGTTGAGATTCATTTGATGGAGGAGAAAATGATTTTGATTAATTCTTGTGGGTGTGCCTACCCCAGAGCTGCAGTTTCATAGGCTTCTGCAGAGAATATTCCTGCCTTTCCCACTTTGCTCCACTCAGTAGACTAGCTTCAGAACACACCTGTACTACTTTCAGATGAACTAACCTAGATGGTAACTTCCTGCACGCCAGCCATAAAGGGGCATTCAGCCCGTGGGGCCAAGCAGAAGTGTAACCACCCTGAAACATGTAGTACACAGCTGTCAGGTACATAGCAAGGTTTGTTCTCACTACTTGCTAGTGGGAGGTGTTACTGGTGACTCTTGCTGGTGGGCAGGCATGAGAAGATGCTTCTAGGCATTATTTAAACCTGCTGTCTTCTGTCCTGCTCTCTTACTGAAAACACTTCCTATGTTTAAGAAAACTACTTTTCTCAAGGAAATTAAGGGGATATATTATCGTTCCTCTGTGCCTGAGCTTCCACCTCCCTGAAAAAGAAACTTTGATATTCTGCTAGCCAAGTCCTCCAGCTCAAGGTTCAAAGAAAGTTAGAAACAATCTCAAAATCAACACAGCTAACCCAATATTTAAATAATTAATAGAAAACCAAGCTTTTGTCCGTGGCGAAAGCTATCACATGTTGAGCAATTCTAGTATACATTTTTCTTTACAGCTGGTGTTTTTCAGTTGAGTGCTAGTAGTTGTCATCTTGCTGGAAGGTAAAGTCATCTGTGACACTGGTAGGTGGGAGGCCAATGTAAGAGCATAGAAACATTTCTCAGCCATCTTTCACATGGCTTTAACAATTGGAAGAAAATGTTCTATTATTTAAACAGACCTTTAATATAAACTTTGTATTAAACCTTGCTTAAATAATATTATTTTTTTCTTCTGTCTGTTAAACCAATAGTAAAGCAGGTTGGAAAGGAGTTTACAGTTTGTTCCACCAGGTTCTCACACTGTTAGTATACATTTATATACATCCCTGTCTATTTTGTGCATTAGAAACTTCTCCAATTTACTATTTGAGTGATATTGAGTACCCCAGCTGAGACTTCTTGGAATTACCTGTACAGTAAATAAGGTAAGTTAGTGATGGCCAGAAGAGATATTCAGGGAAGCCATTATAACTGTTATAAAGCTCCGTGTGTTTCTTGCTAGTGCTGCACAGCTCGGTCACTCTTGCAAACATTGGAGCATCCAATCGGTGCATCCTCAGTCATGGGGCAAGCAGGAGGAATGGTTCAGCCAGAGCAGGTTTTAAAGAGAGCAGTGTTGAAAAGAGTAGCACAAAATGTCCAGTACTTAACATGATCAGAGAATTATGGAATGCTTTGGGTTGGAAGGGACTCCAAAGATCACCCAGTCCCAACCTCCCTGCCATGGACAGGGATAACACACACTAGATCAGGTCGTTCAGGGCCCCACCCAACCTGGCCTTAAGCAATTCCAAGGATGGAACATGTACAACTTCTCTGGGCAACGTGTTTCAGTGTCTCACCATCCTCTGAGCAAAGAATTCCTTCCTAACCCCTAATCTAAATTGCTCCTCTTTTAGTTTGAAACCATTTCACATTGTCCTATCACTCATCTGCACATGTAAAAAGTTGCTCTCCCTCTTTTTTATTACACCTGTTTTAGGTACTGGAAGGACACAACGAGTCTCCCCAGGGCCTTCTCTTCTTCAGGCTGAACAACCCCAACTCTGTCAACCTACCTGACAGCACTTCACAAAGAAGTGCAACCTGCCCGAGAGTCAGTGTGCAGGTCCTCTGTGGTGCTACAAATGGATTGCTTTCTAACAAAAGGTTCTACCCTTAGAAGTAGATACATGAGGTATAACTGAAAAATGGGCTAATGAAAGATATTTCATGGATTGAAATAGTAATCTGTCCTCACTGAGGGGCATCAAACATTTGGCTCCAGACTAGGAGACGATGCACAATAATCTGGTTTACAGTTGCTGCAAGTACCTTCTTTTGCAATTTTTTTCTTTTTCTTTTTTTTCCTTTTTGTTCTTGCTTTATTGGAAAGATGCCTCGTAAGTAGTATTTTATGTATCTAGTAGTATTGGACCATTTATGAAAGTGAAACCATTTTTCATTTATTTTGACCTAGGTATTACATGATCGGTCTGGAATTTTATTGTTTACCTTTGTAATTCTTTCATTACATAAAGCTTAGACAGACCATGTTTCGGTATCAGACATCATATTGGTACAAGGACATGATTCATTTTGCTTTGTTTCTACTTGATAGGATACCTCTAGTCCATTTACTATTATATGTGTATGTTTTGTTGCCATTTCATAATTTTGTCTGTATAAAATCTAGCTGTTGGAAAGGTCAGATTAAGTACAGATGATAATCCAGCATTCTGACTAGAATCTGAATTTCATAAAATTTATATTAAAGTACAACTCACCATTAAAAGGGTAGCAAATCTACGCATTTTCAGCAGTCACTCTTATTCAAATGGGAATGTGGTGAAGAAGACAGAAATACTGCACTGAGAGGGACCACCTAACCTTTGTCTCTGCCCCATCACTTCTTCTAAAGACAGGCTGACCTTTTCCTTAGCTTGTACTTCTAGTAGCCAAATCCAACTGCCTTCCCAGCTGGAGCAAGACCACTGGCTGCCATGCTTTGCCTTGGCATAGCCTTGAAAACCCCAAAGGATATAGACTAGTATTTTGAATTTTTTTTTTCTTATTAGGCTGCTTTAACCTTAATGTTGAACTAATCATATCACATCCTCAGATTTTATGCATTAACATCCTCCCCCATCCCATTTTCCATTAGTAGCCTCTGAAGACCTTTTCCAGTAGTATGAAAATAGCAGGTGCCTGAGATGCCCTGACATGAGTTCCTGTCTTCCAGGTTGAAAGGCAAACAACCAGTTGTGTTGCTAAAAGACTGTCTGGGCTGTATTGTGAGGTTTTGAACAATCACAGATTTTAGGAGGTTTACTGCTTCTATCAGAAGAGTAATTCAGAGTATTCACCATTTTGAATACACATTGTCCTTCATATAATACAGTATAAAAGAATAACCACACAGAACAGGAAAGTCAGATCTAAGCAGGACCCTTAAAGAATACAAAACATTAGAGGGAAATTAAGAACTCAGTTATTCTGTGAAGCTGAGTATGGGAACCATCCTTCCTTCTGCTTTTTCAAGTCAGTAGCTCTTCCTCATGTGCAAATAATTCCCCATGCATATAGTGTAATTGAGAAGTACTTTTTCTTTTATTTATCAAAATATTTGTCTAAAAACATGACATCTCTATATATTCCCGCTTCTCTTATAAGGAGTTTAAGTTATGAAATGCATTATTTTTTGCATTTGAATGATAGTATCACTCTTCTGAATCCACCTAAATACAATAATTTCACTGCAATAAGTAAAAAAGGCAGATTTTTTTCTAAGCATAATATCTTTCTCTTTTATACAATTCTTCAGCCAGTGATGCAAAATTAATTTTGAAAAATTAGGAATTTCTCACAGTTATGCTTGAAAATAGATAAGTTGTATTATCAATATCTGAAAAATGTAAAAAGAGTGACATGCCCTGGGTGACTCGCCAGAGACCTCACAGTAAAACCAGAAACACCTTCTGAATCCCAAGGGGGCTGTGCTTTCTCCCATTAAACTTTTAAAACCTTTTTCTGCCAAATAATCATAGCAGAAAGAATAGTAGGGGACAAGGTGTAGGTACTGCTACGCAAAAGTTCAACATTTTTGTGTGAATTCTTGTTGGAGGTTTCGTTTGTCCATGACATGATCTGTTTCCCTTAACTACCCAGAAAACAAGAAAATGTAGCAAGGCAAAACTATGATTGAATGTGAATATTTGTTAATTTTATTTCTCTCCCTATAACTGAACATTAGTATTCATTAATTTTATTTATCTCACTTGCTTGTGAGCTCTTCCCCCGCCACTGTAAGCTTTCTCTGCAGCAAGTGACTGAAGCACCGAGGCCCTTCAAGAGAGCACCGTGGTGTGGTATCAGCAGAAGTAAGTCAAGAAAGATGGGACAGCTCATGCCCAGGGCCTGAGCTGAAGACTAATGAGATCAATAGGAGTCTCAGTTACACATACTCCTTTGCAGAATGCTGGCTCAAGGGTTAAGCACAACTCAAAATAAAGCTTTAACAGGAGAAAGCAAGGCACAGTCCTAGGTGAGTCCCTCACTAAAGGAGAAAATTTCTCTCCAAGGAGAATTCTCCTATTTCGATAATTCTTTGTAACTCAAGGGGAAAACCAAACCTCTTAGTGTTTCCTAAAAATTTGCATTCATACACTGGTAAAAAATAACATGAATTTGGAATGAGCCATCTGAAATTATTTTCAAGCCCACTTGACGAACAAAGTGTTATTTTCCCAAGGCACTTTACTGAAGGAAACATTCACTGGCCTTTTATCCTTTAAACTCTGGTATTTACAAGTGAAGTTGCTGGCTGTCTAATTGCAGCTCACAAAAACATCACACAGTCTCATCTAATCTCAGTTGGTTGCTGCTATATTTAGTTTTCTGTGGGATAATTTACACATACCTGAACTGAATTCTAACTCAGGTTAGAGGGAAAAAGAAAATGAAAAAGACTTCAAAAATCCCTAATGTGATTTGCATGCAATTTTTTTTCTAAACAAAAAGGCAAAGAAAACACTTCACTGTGGATATACAAGGATATCTATCCCTACACTGCATAGTCAACAAATCAGAGACAGCGCTAGTGACATTTAAAACAAACAATAACTTTTCCTTCAGAATGGGGGCTTTGTACTTTGAATAGGAACAGCTTCCAGTCATGCCAAAACTATCCTGCATATGTAAAGGGCTTAAAGTCAGGACATGCATTTTGCAGACCTGTACAATCTCCTGATCCAGCATCACTCAGCTGGACCCCTACACAAGATCTCCCTGGTTTCTGCCTTGCACTGCTGTAGCACTACGTCCCTGTTTCTCTCTGCCTTTGGTCAGTAGAATGTCCAAACTGCAGTTATCAAGTGCTGAGAACCAGCACTGTAAAAGAAAACTCACTGCTGGAAACAGTTGAATAAAAACCAAGAAACAGTCGTCAGTGGGTAAATGCAGGAATCAGCTCATCCCTTCACTGGCAGTAAGGAGTTACTTTTATGGATCAAGGTCATATCTCCATAGATGAAGTAAAGCCTTCTGAACTTGGATCTTTCTCTGTATAGATGGAAGAAGATCAAGATTACCGATTAAAACATTTCCCTGTCCTAATGGTTCCTCCACCAGTCTGGGGAAATACACACAGTCAGTGAAGAGAGAAATGGCATGGCAGGGAAAGGAAAGTGGTTGTATGTAAAGGGAGTAGGAGTCCTATAGTATTATCCTGTGGGGCAAATATTTCACCCCATAAGACCATGCCCGTGTGTGGGAAAACTGGTGGGAAAGAGAATTTCAAATTTCTCTGAGTAATCAAAAGACAGATGAACAGAAACAGCAAGTGGAAACAAAGATTCTGGCTTTTGCTCAGTTTTGTAATAAAAGATTTTATAGCAGAATCAACCAAGAGGTATAACCAAGAATCTAACTCTGAATGTTTTTTGCTTTGCAAGAATCAAATGCCTTTCATTAGTATTAATAAAATTTTGAAACTAGTTGATTTTCCCTGGGTATCTCTTTTGCAGCAGATGGTTTCATTTGGATCATCAACACATGCTGGTGACACATGTGGCATGCAAGTATTTTACAAAATACAGGGATATGTGCTTGCCATTCCTTTCTGAATGTATGTTATCAGTTTGCTTCCTTGATGCCTGTGTGATATTTTTGGATTTCCTAATTACCCATTAAAAATCTAGACAAGCCCTGGGTCGTTTTGTCTTCCAGGTACCATTTTTTCCCCTGGTAATCTTCATCACATTATCACGTACTCACTTGTATTCCTCTAATAATAAACTTTGATTTATTTGCTAATGGAAATTAGGTGATGTATGGTTTTAAGGCACCATAACCTGGGAGACTATATGCGCCACATGAAGAATTATTACAGCACCTCTATTTCCTGCAAGTTCATCTTTGAGCCTTATTGTTACTGTAATTAATACCTTTAAAAATTCCGGTTTATTTGTGTTTACTACTGCCATAAGGCAGCTTTTAAAAACCAGCTTTCTGTTATTTTTTCCAACACAGTTGTGATGCATTGATGCCTCACTATGAAAATTACTGTTCAGCATGTTGTCTCACTGTGTTCTACTTCACAATACTTTAACATCCACCTATCCCTGTTTTACCGGCCTTCAAGTCTTTCCCCAACAACATACCTCCTAATTCTTTCAGCCGTAATTTCTGACCCACCAGCTACTTTAGCTTTGTTTTTCTTATAAAGACTAAACCTGAACTCTCCTAAGATGCTCTCTAATGTCATATGTTGTTAAAGACCTTTTTCTCTGACAGTACTTGAAATGGAGGTACAAATTCAAAGTTTGTAGACTCTTCCTGAAGTATTTCCCTGTGATAATAGTTCCCTTAGAGAACATCGTGTTTCATAACTGCATTTTGAAACAATTTGGTAAACTCTTTCAGGAAATGCAGAAGGCCTAGTGCAGCTTTATTGCATAGGAGCTCAGTCTGTTGTCCATAATAGGCATTCCAATTTACAGGCAAAAATGCTCTTAATGACACATATGATTTCAACATACACATTTGCTTTTGATTAAACTCTGTAACACATTGGTACACCCATGTAGAACTGACATTTGTCTTTATGAATCTCATGTAAAATGACACTTTGAGTCATGCATAAGGAATTTACAAGAAGAACATGACAAAACAATGTCCTTTTTGTGAATAGAACCCATATTGTAAGCTTTTATTGCTTTACCAGTAATACATAATTAAAAATGTCTACAAAGTCTGGCTTTGATCCTGGGCCTTTCTTCCCTAGGTTTAAGCTAGATACAGTTCCTGTATTCATGATACAACTACATAGTAGGTAAGGTTCATGCCCAGCCTGTACTTTTAAAATCAGCTCTCTTGTGAATTCACTGTTCTCCAAATATAATCTTGATGAACAGTTTAAAGCTACAATGATATTAAGATTTAAAGTCAAAATGTCTATGGCAGCAGTTCACAGTTGCTAAAAGACAGTAAGTACCACGAAGCACGTTCCTGCAAAGCCAGGCTGAGCTACCTCTTCTGACCCAGCAAACCAGCTTCATTCCAGAGGTTCCTCCCTGACACAAGAGTTGAAGTTCATCCCCAGGGAAGTTGTGGAAAAGCTGAACAGGGGAAAAATAATTTGGAATTCTGTAGAAACAGAATGGAGATTTATTAAAAATTAATTTGTTCATGAATCTTTATCCCTTTCATGTCACTGCTTTGCCATCTTTTTCTTAGACCAAAAAATTATTAATAGCTGGCACATTTTTGGTTTAGCTTGTCCGGGGCAATCTTGACTGAGAAATTACATGGGGTAAATTAGAGCAATTTTGACTGATGGCCACTAACTCCATTTTTCCACAGTGAGAAGTGGTTTGATTTTCAGAAGTATTCAGCATCTGTAATTTTCTTCATAAAACTTCTGAAAGAAATAAATATCCATTTATTTTCTTGGCAGAATTCTGTCTCCAGTGCCTCTATTATATTTTGCTTCATAATATTTACTTTCTAAGCCTAATTGATTACTACTATTTGATTCAGACTTTTTGAGCAATTAATGTCACTTAGAAAATTTTGAGGTATCTGCATATGAAACCTGATCCTCACTGACTGCAGGTATTTCACAGTGTTTATTCCAAATTCCCTATTTTGCAAATGTTTATACTAGGACAGACAAGAGAGCAGAGGAAAGGATTAAAATATTGCCAAGAAGAATTGATCAGAGTGCTAGAACCTCTGCAAGACCCAGTGCTGTATTTTCAAGGCTGCACTGTCCTCCTTCTGACCTGCGAGACAGCCAGACTGTGTATGCCAAGGTGCGGTGGGGAATAAGGAAGGCAATGGCAGTGAAACTGAATGAGGGAGACGTTTGGGTCATAACCGAGACATTTGTGCCAAACTGAGACATTTTTGTGTCATTGTGGTGTTGTTTTCCTCAGCTGGTCAGATTGATGGGAAGAACCAGAGGCTGGGGAATGCAAAAATACCACCACAGGCAGAATGGTGAGTGTTCAGTCTGCTCTCCCTTCTGGGAACAGTGTGAGTGCTCTTGAGTAAGAGCTCAGACTCCTTGGAGCAGCAGCCTTCTTTCAAAAAGCAGGAAATTCAAGAGTGTTTGATGAAGTTAGTAAAACTTTCAGTTGTTTTTATGGTCAGGGTTCAATGTCCAGCTTGCATTCTGTATTCAGGGCTGGTTTCTAATTTCCTCTGGAGAGTCAATCCACAGCTCCCACTCTATTAGTCTATGGCAAAGCTGGAGCCTAAAATGGTGCTAAAGGCTAAGCTGTTGGGGAGAAGGGGAAATGCAAATGAGCAACTTAAAATGAATTCATGACTCCATGAGAACATCTGAATTTGCACAGTTACAGCCACCGAACTGCCCCTATATGAGTTTTAATCTTCATTTTAGGCACTGCAAATAGTACTTTTTAGAGCTGATGTTTCCCACACCTCCTAGAAGGCCTCATTGTCCACTGTCCCTGATATTCAGACTTACACAGTCAACACCAAACAATCGTGTATCTGCCTTTGACCAATGTTGGAAAATTTTAACACTGGAAGTTAAGCTATTACATTCATGAAAAATATGTTGTTTTCCCCAAAGCAAAAAAGTAAACCCCAATCTCAAAGCCTTTATTTGGATAAAAAACTTAAGACTAGCAGAGTTGCCCTTGCGTTAGGGATGTTCTTTTTCCTAATTTGACCAATAAATATGCCTCTTATTTCACACATCCTGAGTGGCAGTGTGTAAGGGCTTAGTAAATAATTTCTTTAAAGATCTATCTACAGTGACCACGTACACCTTTGCATGGCAGACACGCTTGCTCCACTGCACTTACACATTTTTAGAGGGGGTTTCCACACTCTTTCGAATTTCATTGCAATTGTTTGTAATTGTAATTGTAATTGTGAATCATGTGGATCTAGGCCATGGGACTGAGACCTGGGACACTTGAGAAAGGATGCGGACATAGGAATGGCCTATGGAGGACTTTTGTGTGAGAAGAAAAGATTAAATGTGATGCCAAGAAAATTGACTTTAAAAAAATCCTGAAATCTTAGTGCTTTTTCTCGAATGGTTTTCCTGGTAACATATCAGATTTTTGGGTATTGACTTTTACTGGTTTTCCTTGCCATTTGATGCAGATGTAGATTCTAGATACAGTCAGAGCAAGCTACTATTGCACGTAGTGCTCCCTTCTGGCTGCATTTCTAGGCTTATTCTTTTTATTTGTGCTTTAATTTATTGGATTTTCAGTGCTTTTAACTTTATTTTAAATCCTCAAAATAGGTATTTCCTATTTATCCCACTCACTTGATTAACAAAATCCTTTATATTGGTGGTATAATGGAAAAAACCCAACAACTTAAAATCTTTTGACTTTATAAAAGAAATAGTACAAGCTATGTGATCATTTTATTTTAATAAACCCCCTTTACATAGTTTCTTAATTCACAGGGTTATTCACTCTAATTCCCCAAGCAACTAGATTGTTTGTATGTCGCAATACCACCTTTCACCTTTTTTTCAGTGTGTGTCTTCCTCTTCCAATGTTTTACTTGGCCTGGATTCAAAATGTGCTGATTTTTTTCTTCTTTCTTTTAATCCGTTCAGTCCCTACAGCATTGATAAACTGGTCAATTTACAGGAAAACTGCACCCATCTTCAGATCAGGCATTTCTTTTGCTAGGTGAATATTTTCCAGAGTTCAAGGGATGCTGAGCTCCTTAAACCCCTCCTTCACTTTATCTAGAGAATTATCTGTCTTGTGGTCACATTTCTCCCTTGGAGTTTAGGCACCATTGACACAAATACTTTTTCTTTATTTTTTCCTGCATCACATCTCTTACAGGACTTTCCTCATTTCATAGACTTTGTAGTTCTTTTAAACTCTTGGTTCTCTGGTTTTGTGGGAAGGATGCTGGGTGCTGAAAGTTATCAGTGAATTTAGGGCTGACTTCTAATGTGTTTATATGTAGGTCATTTATTCATATTAATTTTAATTAAAGCTATGTTTCCTCTTCTTAGTATCTTACTATATTAGGTACATACAGTGGCCATGAAAAACAAAATGTCAAAGGCTAAAATTTGCCTGGTACCAGGAAAAGCAATAGACTATTCAGCTGAGAGATGTATTAAGTAATGAAAAGTAAAAGATTTAATACTAGCAGTATAAAAAAAAGCTGCACATAATGTTGTCTCCTCCCTTATAGAAATGGGTCTACAAGAAGTGTGTGTGACATCTTAACAGTAACAATTGAAGCACATGTACAAAGCATGAAGCATAAATACATTCCCAGAAAGATCATGGCTTTCTCAGTTTTTGTTGTACTAATAGGTGGCACTTAAAATTTAGAACCGTTTGAGAAACATGGATAAAAAATTGAATTAGTTATTTCTTTAGGAATATTTGTTTTGTAAAGATTGAAAATACACCTGTGACTTATCCTAGATAACTCACGCTGGAACTAATAGCTAACGAAGCCTTGACCTGGTATTTTTTGATAGAAAGAAAAAAAAAAAGGCACTCAGCTTAATTTGAGTGTGGGTATTTCAAAGTAGGTATTTGCAAACTCAGAAAAAAAAGACCTTTTCATTAATTCATCATTTTGGAAACAGTCACACTAACCCACAACCACATACAAACACAAAAATCCTAATGGGACTATTTTCTTACTAAGCCTGTAACAGTTTACATTCACCTAATGGCCTGGGGTTATAAGCAAACTACTCAATTAGAGAATTTAGGCTGGTTGCCCACATATTTCAGAGCAAATTATCCCTTCTCAAATGCAGAACCCCCTATATAAAATGCCTAAATAGTATTTCCTGTTAAAAAAGCAAAAATACTATTCCCTAAATTCCCACCTTGAGTCTACTAAGTATTTCTCTTTATGCTAGTGTAGCCATTTTATGGAGAATATTTGTTTTTGCCTCACATACCTCAATCTAGACCCTTTAGTTGAAATGTTTGTAACCTTCCAAGCAGCTAAAAAATGCTAATTCAACTTTTTTTTTCTTTTTTTTTTCTCCCCCTTGGAGTAAGATTTTAAAGAGTAGTTTCCCATCCCTGTTATTGGGGATTTCGGGAATACTGGAACAAAGAGGTCTTCTGAAGGCATAGAATTTGAAACTTGAAGAATAACAGCTCTTCCTCTTCTCAGGGCATTCTGAATTCTGAGTTATCTTTTAGCAATTACTATTTCTTCCATTTCTTCTTTAATTTAAAATAGAAGTTGGTGCTTTCAACATTTAAACACCCATTAAAAGTTCTTCACCCCAATATGTCCAACCATTGCTCTTAGTTGCATGCAGCTGGGTGGATTATTGAATTCTCATTTCAGAGAAATGAAATGTTTAAAAAATACAATTAATCAGATATCAGCTCCTCATAACACACCCATTTCTGACATGGAGATATGTGGTTTTGATCATACGGTGGGGATTAATTTCCTTCTTGTGGTGTTTGTCCACAGCAGGGCAAGTCCAGCTCAGACTCAAAGTGGACGATCAGTGTCACGGGTCTGCTGGCAGCAGTGCGGGTTTGGGGCTGTGGATGAAGGGGTTCCCACCTCCGTTAATCCTGCTCTCCTGTCTGTTTTCATAGTTATGCGAAATTTACTTTCTGGGAGATGTAATATGAGTGAAGGAACTGCTGGTTGGTGGACGTGTAAGTAGATGAGACACAGACCCTTCTGGAAATGAAAATATTTTATGTATGTGCCAAGAGTGCTGTCACAGTTATGAGCACCAGTGAAGTGCCCATTCTCTTGTTTGAGATCTGGGGTAAAGAAAGAGGGTGGCAGCTCTTACCCTAGGGTCTTTCTGGAAACTTAGAAAGGTGTGTTGCATGATTCCAGTCAAAGCAGGAGCCTTGTCCTCCAGGACAGAGGTTGTAGATATCCTCACACAAAATTCTGCTGAAGACAAAGCGCTGCTGTGCTCCTCTGAAGAAAGAATTTAGCTCCAAATCTGAAAATGTATGCCATATGATTTGAGTTAATAACTAAAAACCCTTTCAAAGAAGCAATGAGATAGTGAGGAAAGTTCTGAACACCCAAAGGTGATTTTAGAACAGATGAGTCTTCCATTTTAGACATGCTTAACACTTTCAGTTCTAACTGCCTCTAATTAATGCTTCAAGTAATCTACTTATGCTTAAATGTCAGAATCTCTGCAATTTCTTCACTTTGGCACCCAACACAAGCTGTTGTTTGGGTGTTATAAAGGCATGGGTGTTATAAAGTTAGATGGATGGTACAATCTCCTAGATGAATGCGCAGTTCAGATAATACACCAGCAAAGATAAATAAAAAGCATATGCCATCTTGCAACTCCACTAGTCTTTAAACAGAGTGAAGGGCAAGAGCAGAAAGAATAGATTAAAATTGTCAAGTAGTTAAAGAGACTTTTGTCACAGAATCGCCAGGTCTCAGTCCTGCATTAGGTGTGGAGCACGGCCACTGTATGGAAGCCTAATAAGTTTCGGGGAAGTATGCAGCTGGAATATCCGTCCTAGACTTTGATGAAGGATTAGGGTCTAATTTCATGCAACGCTCAGAAACAGAGAAGGCATAAATTGTAAATTGAGAAAAGCATGTATTAAGGAACGAATGATGATGCCAGTGTGAAAAGCAAATTATTATAGATATATACAAATTAATTCAGCTAATAGATATAATTGCTCATACTTTTAAAAGCATTGCTAAAGCAGTGCCTTCAGGAGAGTTTTAAAATCAGTAGGCTGCAGTTGGCTATTCCATGAGCAGGCTGTTCCTGCTCTTAGGGAAACCAACAACAGTTACACCAGTAGGGAATCACATACTCAAGAAAAGTCTTAACATCACCAGAAAAACAAAATATTCCTCATTTCCTTTAATGGGCTCATTAAGCAGGATTTCTTCTATTAAGATAGAATTTCCTTACCAAGAATGTGGTAAATGGCAAAGCAAAGCATAATATCAAAGGAACGTACGAGTATTTCAGGACTCAGGATCAGACCAGAAATTCTATAGCAAACTGGGTAAAAACAAAATGCCCAATCTATCAGTGTGATAGAATTTGATTAAGGTTACTGGCTTTTTACTACAATTTCCAATTTGACAGGGCCTACTAAAGCTAAAATTGAATTTCATATACAAAGCTTATGTGGTTATGTTTGTTATTAGCATTGTCTTCCCCAGAGATATTTGGATTTTGTTTAACTGAAAAATAAACAAGTTAAATGCCAAATTGCCTGGCTAAGACAGTTATATGATGTGGCCTTTTCCTTTCATTATAAAGATTGTGAGTTTTGGGATACGTGTTTAGGAGTTTGTGGTTACTTTACTTTAAATCTAATACCATGGACATATAATGGTTTTGTTCAATGTTCTGCTCTTTTTCATATAAAGTTCTGTGTCCCGGCCAATTTATGGCCAGACTTATCCAATAAACAAGTTTGTAGGAATGCATTTATAGATTGTTAGAAATATGTGTGGTGCCTGCACTCTTCTCTGCAATAATGTAATGATTAAATTTTACTTAAAATTTTTATTTTTAACTGTATTATAACAAAAAAGGTATACAATTTACATATAAGGGTATATAATTAATATCAGAAGTTATTTTCCCCAAAATTAAGAAAAACTAAGAAGATGCATAGGTCAAGATTTAAAAGTACGTAACAACTATAAACGTATTCCTCTGCTCTTGACACTTAAATCCCCCTTGATTTTCAAAGGTTAGACAATTAGTACTTGTTGAAAATCAGATCCCTTGCAGTATCTCACCTGAAGCCATGAAGTTTTTCTGAAAGTTTCCTTGGTAAATCAAAAAGTAAGCAAACAAGTCATATAGGAAAGCTTATTATTTGTCAGTGCATATATCAGAGAAGTATAATTTAGTACACTATAGATAGTTGTGCTGTGGAATCTTCCAGGAACCCTAGGACCCAATTTGCCAGCCATAGGTCATTCAAGCATGAAACAGAGACAGCACCAAACTCTTGATATTTTAAATCTAGGAAAGGAAACAAAAAATGTCCTTCAATAAGACAATATTATTTTCTTAGGAATGTGCCAAATTTTGTTATTTTTCACAGGTCCTCTATGTGCACTATGGTGTAAGAACTTCTGTGAAAATGAAGAGATGGTGTGATGTTTTGAAGAACAAATTGCTAAGACAGGCAGTGAACAACGAGAGTAACTAAGTTTTCACTGTTAATAGGTTTTAGATTAGCATCTATCTGTCTTAAAGTGAAGATAATTAAATGAATTTGTAAAACTACTATTCTTCATAAAGAATTTAAGTAACTGACAAACATTAAATGTATTATAGGACTTTTTCCTGATTTTCTGGCATGAAAGAACTGACCTAGTGTTGATAAATGTATGTCACTTAATAAAATAACCCAGTCCTAACAAAAATACATATTTTGCCCTAAAACAAGAGTACTAGAATTCATTACATGCTATTTGTATTTTCTGGTAACCTCCTTTCATCTCAACAGGACTCAGTCTGGTGTGTTGATTGTGCTGGAAAATAAGCCTTTTCTAACGCATTTTATTCTGGTTTATTTTGCCTAGAGAACTAAAGCCTTATTTCAGATTTTTGTTTCCCCCACACCTCACCTGCATTTTACCTTTGACTCCTTACACCTTTATCATTACTTTTCACTGGTTGATTATGGGTCAGTTTATGACTGGAATATGGAGAGTACCCCAAAAATGTACAATAAAACTCTAACTCATTGCTCTAAAATGCCAGTTCCCAAGGGCATTTTTAGAATTCAAGACACATTAATTTTATCTAAGCACCTCTATGTAGCCAAAGCAGGCTTGGAATGACTTTGAATCCTATCATTTGAAGTTACTGAAGTGATTACAGTGGAAGGTCTGCTTTTTTGTCCAACTTGTATATGTGTTCAATGTAATAGATTTATTTT
>VWZG01002643.1:1415733-1470789 GCA_013396735.1 Grallaria varia | reverse complement strand
GCTGGGGGGGCTGGCCTGGCCCCGGGCGCGGCGGCGGGAGAGGCGCTCCCCTTGACGGGCCCCGGGTCTCGGAGCGGAGCAGCGCTGCTGGTGCCTTCGCCCTCCTCGCCGTGGGCGGCTGGGGGGCGGCCTCGGGGGAGGGAGCCTGCGGCAGGGCCCGGCCCTGTCCCTCCGGGGGTGCGGCGGCGCCGCGCGGCTGTCCCGGGCGCCGGCCGTGGCCGCCCCCGAGCTGCGGGTGTCGCTGCTCGGTCCTGGCGGCCGCGGGCTGCGCGCCGAGGCTGGGCTTCGAAAAGAGCGCCCGGCCCACCCACTCCTCGCTCGGCCGCTCTGCGGCCCATGCGGGAACGAATTTGTCTCTTTAATTAAGGTTCTGCAGAGCGTAAGACCTCTAGGCTGCTTCCGAGCAGGAACAGTTGAAAGAGGAGTTTAAACGGAAAAGAGTTCAGTGTCTTGTTTCAGCTGAGGGCCTAGGACAGGCCAGCAGTAGGTGGACGGTGATGCTTTTCGTTTTACTTTACTTGTTTTCTTGCTCATGGCACTCATGGCTGGAGTAACTTTTTATGGTCTTAGTGAAGGTTTCTGAGGTCAGTAAATTGTGGGAGAACTGGAGATTCAGTTTGAATGGTAGAAAATGTGTTCTTTGTAATGATAAATAAAAATATTTACATAAAATGAAGTCACTAAGTTTGCAAAAACCCTAATTTAAAGACCATTGTCCATTCCCTCAGGGGAAGTGTCTGTGTGTAAGGCCTTAATAACAGGTTTCTAACTTCCTTTTTTTGCTTTTCATGTGTCTTTTGATGTTTTTCAGTCTTGAATTTCATCATGTCAGTTATTAAAATTTTCTTGGAAAACTGATTTTTTTTTTGAGTGCTTTTAATCTTAAGATATTACCACGCTTGAAGAAATTTGAGTCTGACTTGATAAAAGTGAAACGAGGTCATCAAACTCCATCTCAGTGGATGGGTTGGTGGATGACTTCTGTAATCAAGCATGATTCATCCCTCTTTCAAAGTGAAATGTCTTCTGCTGTGTTGCTCTTAGTCTGGCACTTTTGCTTTTTAGTAACTAACTTACTTGTTTTGTGAATAGAGGAGTTGCTATCAAGAAATGAATATTTTTTTGAGAGTCAGGTAATAAAATTAGTAATAGTGTTTTCTTAAGCTTCTATATTAAGTGTTTTTTAAAAATTCTGTAGTCTGTTTTAAGTCTAGGACTAGGATGTGTTGCAGCTGTCTTGTGTATTAAATCAGTGATAATGTTTGTGGAAATAAGTCCAATTGCTGTAGTGCTTAGTGACTGGAACACAGCTCTGTGCTAAAGAAGTGGAATCTTTAGAAGGGGAAGAGTGCTGTGTAATAATTTGTTGGTTAGAGCATGGGAAGGAAGAAACTTGTGGAGGGAGAACTCTTGAACAGTTGTGTATTAGGGAGTGTAGTAGGGTATGTGGAGTGGCAGATGAGGAGGAAGGAGGAGAGTTTGAAGCAGTTGAAGACAATTTGTGTTATCATGTCAAAAAAGAGAAGGAAAACATCTGAGGCAGTCAATAGTAATCATAGAAAATTCTATATCTCCGAACTAAGGATTCAGTGACTAAACTGTAAGTGTGAATTTAGTGGCCCTAATCCCTTAATACCTCTTTAGGGAAGGGTTTTGGTAGTATTACTGACTTGCAGAGCTGCATATATAAAGCCTGTCATCATGGTAGTTCATGTAGAATCACATGCACAGTGACGCTTGTCAAACCTGTTTCTCTTCCCAGTATTTGCCAGACATTTTAAAAACACTCATGTAGAAACAGCACTGTGAATGTATCATTGATAAAAGTCGATGTCACCAGTATCTCACAGATAACCTGTGCTAAAAGGATCTTCTAACACTTCTGCTGCAGAAGTTCTCAAACTGGCTTGAAGGAAAACTGCACATGCACAGGCTGTGCGAGCCTCTCTGTGTCATTTATGCCCACAACTGAGAGCTACTATTACTCCTAACAGCAGTGGCAATGCTAGGGAAGCAAAATGGATTTGGGAGCTTTGTTTTGGGTTTACAGACTTTTTAATTGGCTGTTTGACATAGGTTTAATGTTGTTTTTCAATAAAGATACTATCCCTGTAGAAATATTTGGGAAGAAAGTGTCTGCTGACATCTACTGCTATACTTAACATGCAAAAACTAACCTGTGTCTGCAAAGTGACAGTTGTATTACATTCTCTGTATTAGTTTGTGTGTTTGAAAAATAACAAACCCAAAAAGCAACCTGCTGTTTTACTGAGTTGAGTTGCTGTAGCAGTAGTTATTTTGAGAATTTGCTCAAGAGCCCAAGGGCTAATTGTGCTTTTTCTGTAGCTCACCCCTTTGTGCTAGTAATTTGATGGCAGCAGAGCTAATTTGTCCATCTGTTCCAACTTCATTTTGGTGGCATTTCAAATACAGATGTCCTTATCTTTAAGGATTGGTTTCTGAAATCACAGGGCCTTTGGTTCTGGATTCTGAAGTACCTGGCTTTCTTAAAAGGTGAAGAAGTTACCATACTACAGTAGCGTTCATGTCAGTGAGCTGTCTATATCTTATATATATTTGCTCTATCGGCCTCAGACAATTTGAAAACAAATTTGGATTTTTTGTCAAAGGTAACTCAATAAACAAGGTTTTATACACTTATATTTTTGCCTAGCTAGATCAGTGCTTTGTTTTAATAAGTCTTGCTGTTTCATTCCAGAATGAAAAAGGTTTGAGTCTCAGTTCGGGTTGAGCATTATTTTATTGTTGGGGTTGTTATGAACTGATTACTTTTTCATTCCCTAGGAAAAAAACTTGTAAATTGAATGACTGGGAAGAAATTCTGCTATTCTAAGGTTCAAAGTCAATTGATTCCAACTACCTTCAGATGGAAAGTTGCAACACTTTTATTTTGGGAACTTAGACCTGGGTCATCAAATTGGTGTTGCTTGTGGGTTCCTGGTTTGTGTAGCGTGTGGTGAACTGCTCTTACACCTTTGGAACTGTTTGAGTCATTTGGTGTGCTGATGACTGCACTGTGGGTTGTATGCAGGGAAGACTTGCCACTGCAGTCCTTTCATTCAGCAAATGAAATCTCTGTGAAACTGATTAATTGAACTTAAAACAGATTATAGGCAAGAACAACAATAGTTTTATCCAGTACATTCTTTTTGATGATAGCAGAAAAAGGAAATAGATTTATTTGAGAAATTTGCTCACATAGAGTAGGATTTAATGCTGGACACCTAGACTGTTGGCTGAAAAGGAACACTGAGTTATGCTTATGGGCATCAGAGGAAATAATTGGAAATCAGTTTCTTGAATAATCCTGCTCAATACCAAGTTTTAAAAACACTTTTTCTACTGGAGTTTTTGATGGCTATTTTGGCAGTTATTTTGTGTGTCTGTTTTTGAGGACTCTCATCTGGTTAAGTAGTTCCAAAATAAAAATAGGTTTGGCCTCATCAAAGCTGGTCAACTGGCTTACAAGGTGGCCTATGAAACAGAAAGCTGGATTTAAAAATAACATAGGTAGATAATTAGAAAATGGGTTTATGCAATATTTTGATTTCTTTAGATGTTGAAATCAATTTGAGTCTTAGATGATGCTGTTAGATTGCTTCTAAGTACTTAATGCTTTATTTCTAGCTGTGAATTCTTGTAGAAGATTGACAACTCTGCCAACATTTGTCCAGAATAGAGGATGGGTGGATTAATTTCAAGATGGAGGGTAAGTAAATCATGTAACAATATAATCTTCTTTAGTCTTGAAGATGGGAGTACCTAGGACACGTTTCTTAATGCCTGTTGGTTGACTCTTGGTTCTGGTTGAATGTTAGTGCTAAACTTTTCCAATGAATGTCACTTAAAAGTCTGGTAGTGAGACATCCAATGTTCAAAAGTATTCTCTGCTGAATGTGTAAACTGTAGAACTCTGCTGTTCTTTATTTCCTTTGCAGTATCAGTCTGGCAATGGCTTAGTTAACTTATGAAAACACTGTTTTTAACTCTTTCTGTAAGTCCAGATAGTTTTGTAGTGCTTCATTGGGATAGGTACTGCAGCATCTGTGAGTTGAAAGATCGGTAGCTTTTTTAGGTCAATATCATTCTGTCTGTTTTAACATATTTTGGTGACTGCTTACACCTATAAAAGTCTGTCTTCCTATCTGTTTTTGTTGGCTTTTATATTATTGAGTGGTGTACTGAGTTTGAGGAAGAAGCATGAGGTTTTTAATTACCTCCCTGGCAGATGTGAGTTGTTTGAGTCCAGATTTGCCTTTGTTTATTAGTGATTGACTTTGGAGCCTTCCATACAAAACTCCTTTAAAGACAAAAGTTTAGGTGAAATGTCAGTTTTATGTAAGAGAAACTCACTTTCAGGGTGATGCAGTGTGGGCTATGGCTTTTGAATTTGTGGTGGAAAGGGTGGGGAAGGATTTTGGCTTGATAGTTTTCAGAAATTAGGAAAGATTCCTAGGAGGTGAATTTCAAGTTGCTCTTAAGGGAAATTTTACTGGAGATTATAGCACTTATTTGCAGTTGCTTATGATTTATTTAGACCATGTGTCTTTGTGTAGAGTGAATAGTAATAAAAAGCTGAAATACTCAAGTTAGGGCTTTTTCTCTATATTCTCTTTGCTCTATTTCCTTCACTCATCAATTCTCTTCTTTTACTTCTCACCCACACATTCATTATTGCTGTACATGCATTACAGGTTTTCATCCTTTGTGATGTTGGAGAGGAGCCTTCAGTTAAGTCATAGCGATTGATTACAGTCCCTTCTATTTGTCACTTTTAAAGTAGGAAAACTTCTTACCTTTATGTGAAACAGATAATTTATTAATCTATTATGAATATATCTTTTTGTTAGAAAACTGTTTATGTATAGTAATCCTAAAAGATACTGACTTTTTTTTTTAGACTGAGATTAATATATTTGTTCTTTCCCTTGTAAGCAGGCAAAGCCTTCCACCATAGAAGTATTAGAAAAAATAGATAAGGTATGTGTTTGCTTTTTGATGTTTTGTTTGATTTTTGTTTAGAAATATGCATACTTTTTGCTGGCCATGTATTTCTTTCACATTAAGTAAAATACTGTAATGAAATTTTAAATTATTTTGGTGATTATTCTATTATTAGAGCTTCTGAGTTTGAGAGGAATTGGTACCTTTTTTCCCTTTACTGTTAGTCATTTTCAAAATACCCATACTGTATAATAGATCGTGAGAAACTACAGTTCAGCTACTTATTTAGGGAGCTTGGAATGGGAATGAATGTGAAGCTGCCTTGATTACACAGTTTATTTATAACTTATGGTTAAAGTCCCATGTAATGGAAAATGTCACTAATACTAAGTTCTATTCATCAAGTTGATTAGAAAGCTTCAGTGTATGGTTTTATGTGTAAAAGTTTTAACTGTGATAGTAGTAAGTAAGGTCAGGGGCAGAATAACTGAATTGATGGTTCAGTAATCAGTTGTGATTTTTTGTCAGCATTTGTGACAGATGTCTGTACTCTATGGGGAAATGAACTGTTTTGAAGTATGCTGCTGATATTTTTTGTTTTCCTTGTAATGAAAGTGTGAGGACTCCTGTTGTCACTTGGAATATAGTCAAAATGGCTAGCATAGCAGAGGATTGCTCAATCACTTATTAATATGCCAGAAGCATCATACAGGATGTTCAGGATTTCTCTCTTCATGTGAGGACAGTGCTGCAAGGAAAACAGGTGAAATAATGAAGAGGTTTCAGCAATTTCCCATGTTAGTAGAAAAGCATTAGAGGCATTTAAAATTCCATAGGTGCCTGATGGAAGCTTTCAGATGCAGAATGTGGTCAGTATTGATTTATGTAATTGTAAAGACCACCTTTCATAAGATAGCAGCATTTTTCACTTGTTCCACCCAAATATACTAATGCATTACAGTTGTGAAAAAGTGCTGGTTTGTAACATTTCTTTCCAATTGCTAATACAGGGCAAGTGGCCCATATCATAATCTTTGTAGTGTGGTGTATTCATGCTATGGAAATTATCTTTAGGCAAATATGGTCATTTATCAAAAAGGTGGTTGACTTTTTTAATCAAATATCAACTTGATAGGGCTGATTTTTATCAAACATTTAAAGGTAGCTTAGTAAAACCACCTACTAATTTCACTAGTAAGGTTGAACCTTATTTATTTACAGGAAATACAGACATTAGAAGAATTTAGAGAAAAAAATCAGAGGCTACAGAAACTATGGGTTGGAGGACTGCTTCTCTACTCATCACTTCTTTACCTTATTACTTGCTTAATTGTATATTTGTGGTGTCTTCCTGATGAATGGACGGCAAGGTTGACAATGACACTTCCATTTTTTGCATTTCCATTCATGTAAGTAAATATGCCTTTTTTTTTTTTTCCCTAACAGCTGTCTCTGATAAAAGGAAGTGGAAAATACATCTCAGCAGGGGTTTGGGTTTGCTTTGACAATCCTTGAGATGTCATAACTTGCTGAATTTTTTTCTTCTAAAATAAATCCAAATAGTTAGGCAGACACTTTCTTGGAGGGAAGTGTCTCTCATGGGTCTGAGTTTAGTGTGGAACTAAGTCTTACCATCAAAAGATGATAGGATCTGAAGTTACATGGCCTCTCAGTTATGCCGGGGCTAGAGAGTGCCCTGTATCTGCGCAGCTGCAAGGTAATGTAGCATGAGCACCGAGAGCATTATCTTGTGTTTTATTTTTGCTGCTAGTTGGAAAGTAACATTACTATATGAAAGTAACCTAAGGTATATCACCTATATGTAAAATGTAGCATATAAAACCGGAAAAATGCGAGAATGAATGGAGAAACTGTTACATGTTAAAGTGTGTTAACACAGAATTGACTTGGAGGGTCATCAACCTAAGTACGTTGCAGACTAGTTGTACATAATTAGCTGTTTTTCTGGAAAGTCATTGACTGCTTACTTCAACAAGGAAATATCCAGACTGCATTGGATGTGAACAGGAGAAACTGTTCTCTCTGTTTTTGTTCCGCTGAGCTGATTAGCTGCTCATCCTGATGAGTGACTTTTGTTTTGTAAGAAAGCTACTTTTCTAAAGTAACAAAATCAGCTCCCCTGCTTTGCTGCCTCCCCTTCCCCCAGACCATCAAGGAGGAGAAAGCAGCCTACTGAGAGTCTTTTGTACCAACAGGGAGCACAGTGCATTTGCTAATTTGCTGAAATTAACATCATAAATACTGTCCATATTTGTACAGCATCTTTGTATGAACACATGACTTGTCTGTGCCCTAGCTTTAGACTTGAAAGGCAAAGTCAATGCAAGTATTTAAGGCTTTGCAAGTTTGATTAGCATGGGTCAGCATAACATGACATGCAAAAAAACCCTAATTTGAAGATGCTTTTTGTATGTCACGCTGTGTTATGCATAATGTACTAATATGCTGCTTTTGTGGAATCCTCTGGAGAAGGTACATGAGCAGCAGTATCTTGACTGGAAGGGATTAATATAGAAATTAAAGCTCAAATTAATCTTTGGCAGTAATATGAATTGATTTTATTCTTACGGACAAGCATTTCAAAGTCTTTGTTGTGAATGTGCGAGGCTTGCTCATGCTAATAGCAAAGGCTTGTAGAAGAGAAAGTATTACCACCTCCCTTTCACATAGATGTGTTAGGATTAGTGTAGAAATGAAATGTGATGTCTTCTAGTGCTGTAGTGTAAATTCTCACATTGGTTTATTATTCCCTAGTTTGTCCTCCAGTCCTTTTTTTTTTTTTCAAAGATGGCTCTCTGTAAAATTCCAATTTAGATATCAGCTTACTAACGTTTAGAATTAGACTGTTGTTCTCTGACTTAGAACTGTTTGTCAGATTTTTTTTTTTTCCTAAAGCTATTCCCCTTCAGCTCTTTTTGGCAGATATGAATGGCAAGCAGCTGCCAGCTTGTCTTTGTGCTCGGTCAAGAGGTGATTCCATGCTGGATGCCTGGTGCCACCCAGTAATAGCTCTAGAGATTTTTCAGCCCTAATCAAACTAGAATATGTCTGCCTTTTCCAGCTTGCAGTCAGTCACCAACTTATTTCTGCCTTAGGTCAGTCCCTCAGAGTCTCAGCAAGTTACTGATGCTGGTAGAGCAAGTAAAGTTTTAGGAATATAACTTTGTTAATTTTAAATGTATGTTGAAATATGTGAAAAGTTGAGGAAATATTTTAGCATGTTAGACAGATGCTCTTGAACTGATTTTTATTTGAATTGTTTAATCTTGCATGTTCTGATTTTTCAGAGGAATATGGTTTTATTTTCTAAAATTGGTCTGAAATAGTCTGCTGTTAAACTTTCACCTCAAAGTTCTTAGAGGAAGTGTTTATGTATTTAATGAAATCCTATCATATCTAGTAACTTAGAATACAGCTTTTGGTAGAAGACTTTAACATACATTAAAAAAGAAATAATGCTTTTTCCTATGTAATGGGGTATTTAGGAGAATTCAAACCCTGTAAACATTTATTTTTTCTGATACTTTATGAAGACACATTTTTGCATTGTGTAAGCAGGCAAACCAAGTCTGTATTCTTAGCGTAGTTATTATAGCTTATCTTTGAATGTGGAATAGTTAAACTTCTTTCTCTGTTTCTCTTACCTTGGACAGGTTACTCTCACATTCCAGTTGCCTCTTCTGACTTGCCTAACTCAGACTGTGTTGTTAATAGTTGAAGGCATTTTGAACTGGGAAACAGTTAACATGAATGCAAAAGATTTTTTTTTCTTAAACAAAATATTGATAATTTAGGCTCTATTTTTAAATGCTTGACATTAGGAGGGTTTTGGATAAGATGCTTGGAATGGCTTGAAGTATGAGTTTTACCACTTGGCTTAGGCTGGATAACTTACCAGGAAAAGTGTCCACTTAATTATATGCAATTCTAAGCTTTAAAACAAATGAAGTCCTGATGATTGCAGAGAGACCTTTTGAATATAAAATGGTCATAGACCAGTTTGACTTTAGTTCAAACAACAGAGCACTTTATCTCAAAATAAGTCAGCTGAAACCTTGCAGAAACCGAGTGAATTCAGTGCTCTGTAAAATCACCAGAAGTGAGGTCAGTTAACTGTGCTTGGGAGAGTATTTATACAATAGCTGTATCTCATGGCATTGCTTGGTATGGAATTCTTCCCACAAATCTCCCAGGTCTTAATTTCGGGCCTTAGCTCATAAGCTTGGTTTTCTGGATAGCTATCAAATAAGAAGTGATGACTATGTAGTTTTCAGCTGAACGTTTTAGCAAGTGATGATGTTACGTGCCGCTGCTGCCTTAGTATTTCTACCTTTAATAATACTTGGTTAAATTTTAATAGAAAAGAGGATGTTATTTAGAGCAATGTTGATGTCTTTTTGATAAAGTGCTAATTTAATTTTTAGTTTTTTATATAAATATTGTTTGAAGATTTCTGTTCTTTGTATTTGCAAAATAAAATCTCATCTGGTAAGTTCTGTTTGCTAAATGTCTTCAGAAATGGTTACTGTAATGTATTGTGATTAATGTAATTCTGCTTTCTATTTTAAAGAATCTGGTTTATAAGAACACTGCTCATTTTCTTCTTTTCCAAACGGACAGAAAGGAATAGTAAGTATATATAATTTTTTTTTTTTTTTTAGAATATGGAGCTAAGTAAGGATGATGTTTGCTATGTTTCTACCACATGGTTCATGAAAGAACAGGAAGGAAACTGCTTAATCTTTAACTTCACTTATAAACTTGTGGTAACTTTCTCCTGTGTTTGCGTGTGTCAAAATATAATGGAATAAAATATAGCGTAAAAGTCGGAGTGAGGGGCAAGGAAATAGAAACAATAGTAGTAGTTCCCTCGATACCTGCATCTCACAACTATTTCAGCAGTCTTAATCTGTTATCCTTATGTATAAAAGAAGAGATTTATAGCAGACGTGTTTAATTTATTTGTCAGGATAGCTTTTGTCTCACAAGTTCTCCAAAGCATGCTTGTTTTCCTGAGTGGGGAAGGTATAACCAGGTGTTTTTCTGCTTTTTTGAGAGCTAAGGAAAATTAGTAGCCATGTAACAAAACCAAAAAGTAATGCAGGTGTTCAAATATATGTAAAAAGTTGTTAAATTTTGCATTAGAATGAATCTGCATGCTAGTTAAAAACAGCATCTGTGGCACTTGTCTGTGGTAGTTTGAATTAATTTGAGACTTTCCTTGAAAGCAGCCCAGTCTGTAACAATATCTCATGGTGATGTGAACAATAATACAGGAAAACCTCAGTGTTGCACTGTGTTTTACGACTTGCAGAACAGCATGATGTATTTAACTTGTGACAGCTTACAAATTAAACATCACTTTTGGAATTTTTCTTAAACTTAATGTTTGCACTTGATATGCAAGCACTGAACATACATTTTTATGTAGAAATAAAATTGTCCATATATTCTGTGGTGCTGTGATTCACTTCTAAGGTGAATATATATTTGCATTTCATGGCTGAATCAGAAAAAAAGTATGTTTTTCTAGTTTGCTGAAATGTCTTTATTCCTGTATTGAGCATACAAGCAAGTCTAATGCTTTTGTTGAATCCGTGTATAAAAGGTTTTAGTAGATGATAGAATATGCTTAAAGGGATTATTTCTGTGTGTTTCTAGAGACTGGACAAAAATGAAGTGTTTTACTGCAAAGATAAAAGTCCTATATTTGAAAAGGAAAATCAAATGTATGGTACAAGAGTTAACAGCAGTTCAGCAGGAGAAAGGGTAGCTGAGAGAGCAAACTGGCAGCTAAGTGGGTCAAATCTAACCTTTTATTCTGGGATAAGTTAATATAACATACTGAATCACTGGAGATGGTTATTTAATACTGTAAAGCCCTGTGCTGGATAACCAACATACACCAGATTTGGGAACCATGCTCTGAATGAAGAAAATTCATATCTAGACCAGGGAAGGTGATGTAGAGATATTATGGAATTTCAGTTTTTAAGGCAGGCCAGGCAAACAACTGTTAAGGAAGATTTAGGCTGATCTGTCCCAAAGTGTGGGGTAAATAAATGAGGTGTATTGCAGGTATTGACTTCTCTAGTATGAATTCTTTTTTTTTCCTGTAGGTTTAATTAAGATGAGATATATATTGGTTTCTTGAGAGTACTTTGCAGTAATTGCCATTTGGCCATGTTTGAAGGGCCAGGTGTTTCATGGAGTTCTTGTTGAATACAGGAAGTACTGTGATTTGAAACAAACACACTTCAAACTGGCTGCATTGCCTTGTGGAAGGCTATGCCTGAAGATGTGGGCATTTCTGTACCAAAAGCAGTTTCGGTTTCTTAAGTAATGGTTAATGGTTGGCTGTATTCTGCCGCTTCGTTGGCTGCATGATACCACAGTGCATTACAGGACATTTCAAGCTGTTAATCTCTGTGGGGCTACATGACACTGTGTTCTAATATAAAGGTAAAATTTGGTACTTTATTAATTTGAAGATGCACACTTTCTGGAATTGTCCTTCTTCTGTGATCCAGCCCAGTACTAAATATGGTCTTGTTCCATGTCCTGTTTATCTTAACTAATGTGGGTTATTGTAGTCTACCCTTTTATTGCGTAAACTTCCAATATGTGCATGCTCAATTTTAATACTGTTCACATTTAATAGAGAGATTTACTCTATCAAAATAAGTTTCAACATCCTGGAACGTTCCAGTAATTGTTCCCTTACTTTCAAGGAATTGTGTTTCTAAAGTAACTTTGAGTGGTACTGCATACTTATTTATATATAAGTATACCCAAACAAATTTTTACTGTCTTGTAGTTGTGTGAAGCTTTTTCTTTCTTTGAAATCTGAAAAATGGGTAAAAATAGCTATATTTTTACAGAAAGTAAGCTGCCAGTGTTCAGCAGAGCTGAGAAGCGGGAAAAAGTTGCAAAGTTTTTTTGTTAAACTCCTCTTGCTGTAAAGGACATAATAGAAAGGTATTTTATTGAGAGAGTATCTTCTGCATTAGGTGATGGTTTATTACAGCAAGATTTCCACGAGTGTCAAGCTGCAAACACTGACTTACGGGAAAATCCCACCTGCATTTGACCTTTCTTCTTTGCCTTCCTCTTAAGGAGGTTGGGTGCTGCACCTGCTAGTTGTAACAGTGTCTCTTAACATTTAGTAACAAAATAATCTTCTGGTAGCTGTTCTTACAAAACTGAGGGGTTTACTGTAGTCTGAAAGTATAGAAAGGGTGCAATAGATTGAGCTGTGAAGCTCGGAGTTGACCTGGCATTTGAAACTAGTATGTGTTAAGAGGCTTATGTGACATACTGAAGCCAGTAAATCTGGTACTCAGATACATTAATGCTTAGACCTCAAGCTTTTTTTTGTAGTTTGACTCATGAGATTAAGTGTATTTGGTCCATTGTTGTACCAGTTTTAATGAAGGTCAAAGCAGGGCACTGTTGAGAATTGGTTTGCTTAATGAGGAAATGGTACATAAAATTTTTTAATAGTTATAACTGTAAAGTGATAATAGTGAGCTATAATTTATAAGCAGTTTCAGCATTTTAAATGATTTATTTACAGATTAAAAACTCTAGTTGTTTTATGCAAAGTTTACTGGTATTCAGGGTTGTTAGTGGTCAGTGCATAATTTTTCCTGATCTTATAGGGCAAAATCAGTGTTTAGTGTGCTGAAATCTCTTATTTGTATTTGAAAACTAATATATGATGTCCTTCTTTTAGATGATGCACTGGAAGATTTAAAATCTCAAAAGAAAAAAATAGTAAGTAAAACTTAAAGAAAAGTTGGTTGTTATGGTCTCCTAAAACTGATGTTTGCCAGATATTTGCATCAACTTGATCAACACTTAATCTCAGTAAGACAAATTTTGATTGGAAAAGATTCCAAGTCTTTGATAACTTTCGTTCTTTGCAATGTCTGTAGCGCTGAAAGCCATTTCCTTTCTGCTTAATGATTTCATGAAGAAGTTTGCTGTTTACTTATGTTGTTGGCTTCATCTCCTACCTTGTATGGCAAAAGTTAAAAACCGCTACCAAAATACAACCCCTGCTCCCAAACAACTAAAACCCAAACACTCTCACTCCTGACCCCTTCCCCCACTCCCCCCAGACAACCCTCCCTCCAAAAACTCCAAAAGTTGTCTTACAAGGCTCTATTGATAGTGAGTTTCCCAAAGTGTTCCCCTCATACCTTCTGGATTTTGCCATGGTAGCTAAATTAATAGAAAACCCGCAACAAAGATACCGAAAGGTAGTTAGCTAAGAATCCAGTATTATGTCACCATCTTCCACTCTGGTGGTTTGTTTTTTTTTTCTCCCCACTTTTAAAATGTAAAAAAGATAACCTGTAACCTAATTGTCATTGTCTTCTGCTAAAGAGGGTTTGCTAATATTTAAATGGATGTGTCTTTTGGTTGGAGTGGTGATAAAAAGGACTTGGACAGGTGTGTATTTTCTCAGAAAGAAATAAATGAGCATGACAGCTATTGTTGTTAATTTTATTTTACGAAAAACTGCTTAACTGAAATTAGTTAATGTTTTCAGTTAGCATAGTCATTTGGTAGCTTTGAAGGGAAAGTTCCTGGAACAGAAAAAGCACAGTAGAGAGCAAAACAGTTTTCGGAATCTTAAATGTGAAGTCTTCATTTCAGTTTTAAGTTTAGTTTTCTGTAATCATGAAAATTGTATTTGTTCTAGAAGAACTAGTAATGCTAAATTTTTGTGTTTTAGAAGCACTTTAGAGAAAAGACATTGAATAAAAGATCAGTCAGGGAAAAAACTGATTTAGAAAAGGAAGAGTTTGTTACTTTGGGAATTGATGCTGTGGAAACAGGATGTAAATGTGTATTTTGCATATGCAAGAAATCAAAGCAACATAATGTGGAAGGCAGTAGTTAAAAATGAACCAACTGCATGAATACTTTGTGAATAATAATGAAATTATAGTGTAACTATGGAGAATTTAAACCTGGAAATATAAATTGCCATTAGTATGTATGCAAGTCAAGCTTTAATCATTAAAGATGAACTTCTAAATAGGATTAGTAAAACAGAGGTCTGGGAAGTCCAATAACATGACTGAGCTATTTTTCAGTCTGAGTGCAATAAAAAATTGGTGACTGTCTCTTGATCTTGTGGGTCCTGGTTCCTAGCACGGAACTGGAGACAGAGGACTTACTGCAACCTCTTGAATCAGTGGTGTTGGTATTTTTAACTCAGAAGTTTGACTTAGAAGTTTCATCATAACTTAAGATAGTCCATTAAGCATTAAAATTTGATAATCATACATGAAATGGAACATGCTGAAATGAGCAGGAAGGGGATGCAGGTAATGAGACAATATAATTTGTGTTTTAGATAAAAGCACTCCTAAAATTGCATTCTGTAAAATTTGGTTTTGATATACTCAGATTTGGTTTGCTTTGGACTGACTTCCATAGCACTGTGAATTTGGCTGTGAATAACTAGCAACACCTACTTTTTAGTAAAACAAAACAAAAATTTCACCAAGTAAAGTGAGGGAGGGAGAGGATTTTTTTTTTCCCAGTTGAAGTCTGATTTGCTGCTGCATTTGCAAACAGGATTAGTTGCTAGAATGTTTACATTGTGATCCTGAAGGTGTCTAGGATAAGCAAATTATGTATTTCCTGTTTATTCATAATGCGAATTGTTGTCTAGGCATTGTGAGCCTGCCACAGTATATGTGCTTTTTTGCTCTGTTGTAGCTCAGCTACCTAATTTCTGGATAAATCTTATATTGAAGACAATTGTCCTTTTGAAAAAAGTTAGTGCTAGTGTTTTGCTGACGTGTGGTCCATATCTTCCTTACAGACATTACTTATGTGCTGAAGGGACGTAAGCCTGTTATGGGGCTTACCTGTAAATGGTGTAAGCTCCTCATCTGCTAGATTTAATGCACTTGTGGCTGTGCAGTGACTGCTCAATAGAAATTAATTTCTGTTCTGTCTTTGGTGGCAGTCACATGGATACTCACGTGGATAATATACTTGGCAAACACAAATACAGATATTTCATCTGGAAATGACAATTAGTATTGTCTATCCTGTACTTTGACTAAAAGTTTGTATAATACTTATTTCTCACAGAACTGACTCTAGGCTATTTTAATTTCCAGGGAATACTTTAAAGCATTTTGAGTTATAATTTGGGGGTAGGGGTTAAATTAATTAGCTACAATTAAGGCACTACTACAAGGTACAACTTTTTTTTCCCCTCCTTGATTGTATGGGATACTGTGGTTGTGTTCGTGACTGTTGAGCTGTAATTTTGGCCTCAGAGTTCTCAGTTAATGAGGATGTCAGCCTTTGAACCTGAACGTGTATAGATGAGCAAGTTCAGAGGGTTAAGCATATTAAAGCAAGGGCACAGGACATGTATAAAGCTGATACAAGTGGGAATTAGTGGAGAGTTTACTTAGAGCAGCAGTCTTAAAGGTGGGATAATTCTTAGCTTGAGGACAGAGTTGTGAAGATAGTATGGTAATTACCTTGCTAATTTTAGAATTAAACATTGCTAAAGTTTACTCAGCTACTCTCAATAGTAGAATGAATATAATACTAGACTTTGACAGACTTCTTAGCCATTCCAGGTAAGAGTTTAGAAAGTTGCATCTGTTAATCTTCTAAGAATAAAAAAAAGGCAACAAACTAGTTTGATTTCAAGGCTGTGTTGGACTTATGTTAGTAGTGGGGGAAAAAAAAAAGGCGTATCAGTTCTGTTACTTAAAATAATTTAATCGACTTTATACCTCCTGCCTTCCAGGCATAGGAAACCATTGATATTTTGATACCCTTTAGTATGTGACAAAAACTCTACTATAAGTTGGTCGTTGTGTAAGACCACTTTTGTCTACCCAGTATATGTTAGAGTACTGCAAGCATGCAGTTGGAAGCTCATGATTGAGTTGAAAATCATTTATGGATGAAGGGTCAAACGAGTTATTTCTTTCATGCAGTGTTCACAAAGCAGTTACATTGGTGGTTTTACTGTTGGTATGGATCTGTTCAGAGTATACTTGATTACTGTGACTTAAATGATTTATTTCCTATTTTAGGGAAACTTTTGCTATGTGTACTGGTGTATCTTACATGGTAGGCTGAAATGAGTCTTGTAACTTTGTGTGAACATAAAGAAATACCTCTTCATAATGGGTTTCGACATAGCAAGCAATTCAATTTATGAACTCACACAGTAGTATGGCAAAGAAGTAGTCTGCATTGTGCCAGCACTTAAGTTGCTAAATTACGTTTACAAGAAAGTTAAAATACATCCTCATGTTACTTTTCAATATAGACAACTGATGTCATTCCCACAGGAATTCTGTTTGGTTGCCAGTTGAAAAGGAGACTATCCATGCAATTATTCATAGAAGAGAGTGTGGTACATAGCCATGCTTCTTTATTAAGATCTGGTTAATTCCATGAAATAAGTGAATTCTGTGAAAAATTCATACTTAGGCTGGTATTAACTTTCATAGAGATTTCACTTGTGATTCTAGTTGCTCAGCGTTTCTTCTTGATAATGACAGACTACAAATTAGCCCTTGGCAGAAAGTAGAAAATGTTTTTGTGGGAAAAGTTTTGGATCTCTTCTAGAGAAGAGTATGTTGTGGAAAAGGAGTTATAAGTGTTGAGCAATTTGCTGTGTTAGCAAGCCAGCGCTTAGCATTAGGTTAACCTTTCCAAGATTATGCTTCAGGATGGCAAATGTTCCTGAAGTCAATATGCAGATTTGCATTCATAAACAACCTTGCTGTGGCAGAGCACAAGCCAGTTGCTTCTCTAGAACTAGTGTTTAAATTTTACACAGGCTCCTATTTGTTTCTAGTAATTGCACTAATGTGCTTGCAAGTGAGTAAACTTTGACCTTTTTGATTCTTAATGTGATATTGTCTGCCAAATTTCAATTTACTTTGGAGAAGTATATCCTGGAAGTGGATGCATGAGAGTTGTGAACATGCTTATTGAAGTCCTGACAATTTCTATGCATTTTCAAGAGACTTGTGAAGAGTCAGTAGTGACACTGATTCTTGTTCAGATTCAGCTTTACTACAATTATAAAGCTGTATATGAATTTCAAAATATGAAGATTAACTTTCTGAATTATCCAATAACTATGTAATGTGAAGAATAACTTTGACATCTGAACGTTGTGATGACAGTTGAATTTTTCTGATTCAAAATAATGTCACTGTTTTTGCAAAACTGAAATACCCACAAATAGCTAGAGCAAGAAGTGCCTTAGGTAAGGCAAATGTTAGGTAATGGTGGAGCATTCTGGTTTTTCTCTTCCTAAAGATCACTTTGTCCTGCAGAACACTTTTTTTTTTTGTGGCTATACAGACAATGGCATGAATTCTATGTTCATTGATGTAAAGTGAATTGGGCTTTTTAAAAATTTTCATCTGGGGGCCAGATATTGACACTGACTGTTAGCACTCACCCGCTTTGCAGCTTCACCTCACTAACCTTACCCCTTTATATAAAGGTTTGCCTTATGGTTTTTGCTTTTATAAGCAATAAATACTTTATTTTTCCTATTAGACCATTAATTCTGATCTTACTGCACTGTGTGGCATTTGTTTTACGAAGTTAGTGGGTTAAGTCCAAAGCCCTGCTGAAATACAAGTTTAGGAAATTGATTTTTACTTCCTTCTTTAGTCCCTTTTGTTTCAACAGTCCTTAATTAACAGCCTATATTCCTTTCCCGAAACTTCAAGTGTGTGGAGAAGTGAGTGTTAGATGGATAACAGTGTCCATTAAACTGAGTGAATTTTTATTTAGCTTCTGAGGTCTATTCATAATCCTGAGGTCTGTCTAAATGTAAAACCTCTGCGCAGTATGTATATGCAGAATGGCTGCAACTGTAGTTTCTCAATAGCTAAATAATGGCATAAAAGTCATGTTAACCTGCACCATTTGTTATTTTAGCAGTGATAAATGAGCCTGAGAGAATTTAATTTTTTGACCACTGACCTTTTCAGTTTTGCAGTTCATGCCAACAGCAAACTTCAGAACAAACAAACCCCCCAGTTTTAGCTGAACATGGCCATTAATCAGCATATCTAGGAGGAAAGGTCTGCTTAAGATGCCTAATATGTATAGAAATTATAATGCATTTTACAGTATTTGTCATAACTTCAACTATCTCAGTTTTAAAGTTAAGCTTTTTCTGATGTTGGCTGTTAACCACTAAAATGATACTTTACTAGTGATTACTTTTTTAATTAAGCCCATGTATTAGCTATAAAGCCACTTGAGTGCATTGTAAATAAAACACTGTAATAATGAAGTGCTTTAATTACAATCCCTAAAATATGCATAGTTCTCAGTAAATTTTTTATTTAAATTCTTAACATGTTCCTTTTTTCTGAAAAGCAGTTTGAGTTGCTGTAAAGATGGAGATCCAGCCTTTAAAGTAATTTGAGCAAATTCCATGGCTGTTCTCTAGTTAGTGAGTTTTCACAGCATTTGCAGCAAGCTAATTGCTTCTGCTAATAAATAATCTAAAATCGATGCTGACAGCAGTTAATTGGCACAGGGACTTTATTCTGTAAAGCACTTGGCTAATGACCTTCCTTAAATTAATAGCATTAAGTGCTATGAGGAAATAAATCTAAGGAATTGCCTGTCATTTGCTTGTCATGTCTAATAACTTCCAATAATGATGGCTGATAGATTTTTGCACATTCCATTATTGAAGTTGGTGCTTGTAATTATTCTCCTCATTATATGTAAACAATTAACAATATTTGGTGTTTCCTTGCAATAAAGCTGTTAAGTACATGTAGTCCATTAGAGTTCAGAAACTATTTTTGAAAGCAAAATGTAATTTCCATTGAATACAGTGAACTCGTAGGTATCTGAACATGCTACTGGTTTGTTGGACTTTTGGTAACACTGATAAGTTGCCTATAAGTGGGAGGCTGTGGTGGGGGGAAATTTGGAGAATTCTGTATTTATGTGTGGAACCTTTTTGTTTCCAGCTTGAGGAAGTAATGGAGAAGGAAACATACAAGACTGCTAAATTAATCCTTGAAAGGTTTGATCCGGAATCAAGTGCAAAGGTAAGAAAGAGTCTTGTTATTGATGTAATATGGAAGGTACTATGGAGCTGAACATTCAGATAATGTTATTTATGATTAATTGTCAGGAGGCTGAACTACCATCTGCTGGAACATCTGCAACTCCAAGACCGGGACAAGGTAATAGCCCTGTAAAACGGCTGCTCTTTAGCATAGATAGTGATCTTTCACAGCAATTTCCGTTCTAGAAGTCTCTCTATGTTAAAATTTGTTGATCAATTGACCTTTTTTTAGGGTTAATAGACTATTCATTAGGCTATGCCCATTACTGCTCTGTATTTTCTGACAAAGGTTCTATTGCTAAAGGCTGATGTTCTGGACAGTAGGATATTTAATGCTGCTTGATGTTAAAGCAGAGGGGAAAATGAACTTCTTGTGGCATACTTGCAATTTTTCTGGAATATTAAGGTGTTCTCAAATCTTATGTAATAGTACTTGACTTAGCTTTTCTATTCTATTTCTGGCTAGTTAGACCTTTCCTAATGTAGTGCTTAAGCTACTTCTATTTAGTGCACAGAGGGAAAAGAAAAGCTGGTGCAGAAATCAGATACTTTCTAGTTGAAAAGAATGGACAGTACTTCACTGGTTTATGATGTTCCTATTAAAGGTGCTATTGAATAAAATAATAAAATAGAAAAAACTTGCATGTATTTCAAGGAAGCCTTGTTTCTGGATGGCACACACAGGTTTCAAGACTGGAAGGATCTCTCTCCCACACTCACAATAGAACGCGTATATGAAAAATGTGATATTTATGCAAACCATACTACTGTTAAGTTTTTGTTAAGGTTGCGTATAATATGCTGTAGTTCAACTGAAAATGCTAGTATGAACACAGTACAGAAAGTGCATCGTATTGTAATACTGAAGATAGTACTCACACTTTAAGATAGATCTTTGTAGCTAACCTGCTGTAATAACCTGTAAGGGCTGGTGCTCAAAATAAACTGCTGATTCTGATGTGCATAATATTCTATAAAACAAACAGATTGCTTTAGAGAATATCATAAATATTCGGCTTGGTGTCTAATTTTTGTGGGTAACCAAGCATTTTTTTTCATTTTTCACTCTTGGAGTACTGGTTTTCTTGGGTGCAAGACAGCTGGATTTGCTCACAAAGGTGTTTCTAAACTGCATCATCAAATTCAGTGTTTTGTTCTTCTTGCTTAGCTTAAATTGTCGTGAAAACATTTTAAAACCATCCTTGCTTGTTGACTGACAGTGAATAGTTGCAGTGCAGTACCTTAGCAGTAAAGCTTTAATCTCTTCTGGTGTCCTCGGCACAACAGCTTTTTCTCAAGTTTACTACTTACCTGTCTCTCCCATCATTCTATTTCTGCAAACTTCATAGTTTTGTTCAGTCTGGAGGGCCATTCTGACACCCTGTTCTGTTTTCTGTCTTAATACAGCTCAGGAGTGGTTGCCAAGAATTTTCTGTCATACCTATAATGTTTAGGTAGTCTATGGTTTGCTTTTTTTTTTAAACTCTTTATAGAATTCATCCTTTTCCTTGAACTAAGTTAGAAATCACTACAGTAGTCCAGCAGTAGTGTGACAGGTCTGTTTGTACAATGCGAGTAACACTGACCAGGGGATGAAACTACCTAGAAATGTGTGTTTCTGTGTAGAGATCTAGAGAGAACTAGCTATAAATCAGTTAACGGTAAGTCTTTAGTCAACTTGGCATTCTTAAGATATATTAGCAGGAGTTTTGAATCTCCTTAGAAGTTAATGATTGTTCTCTTCCCCTCTACTCAGGCTGTGTAAATAGCAATGATGACAAGTTGCTCAGTCCCTATTAACTAGTCTTGTGTATGTTTGGATTTTAAATGCACAGTGCCCCTATTTTTCACCCAGGGTTCTGAGTCAGTCAAAAGCAGCTTAGTTAGATCCAACATATGCTGTGTTGTGTTGTTTGACTTGACTGTTAATAAAAGGGCTGTGAGGGGGAGGTTCTGAGAAAGTTAATTTCTGGGAGCCAGTTACTATAGGCTGTGGCCTACATTGATATATGTGATACGATATGAGTAGATTTGTGAAACAGTTGTTGCTGAGGTGTTTGCCCACACTATCTATGCTTAGAACTTTTTATTTAGGGTTAGGTGTAAACTGGTCTCATGGGCCGGGTGGAAGGGATCTTTTGTTTGCAAAGCATGTAAGTGCTCTTCTCTGATTGTCATGGTGGGAAGCAGAGACATTTAAGTGGGGACGCAATTGAGGAAATGTAAAGTACAATTCTGATTCAAACATATTCAGCCTCATTGGGTGCATCCACCTTAATGTAAGCAACTTGCTTTATCCTTAGTAGAAGTACAGATTAGCCTTGCAAAGGATTTTGGAAAATAAATTTTGTAAGTAGTTGTGGCTTATGGTTGGATTTGATAATCTTAAGAGTCCTTGCCAACCTAAATAATTGTATGATTCAATATAATTTTGTTCATACACAGCTCTTCTTTCTTTATTCACTCTTTTCCAATCTGTTCTCTAAGGCTTTGAATTTGGAATTGGTGTTGCTCTTTGTCTCTGTTAAAGTGGGTATTCAGACTGTTATATTTTGGAGATGCGTTATAGTTCAGGAGGGGCATGCACTGTTTGGCTTTAGCTTGTGAAATCATGGACACTTATTTTCCAAATATCTTGTTCTTGGTATATGCAATAATTATTTCAATTTTTAATTATCAGAAAACCTACAAGCTTATTGCTGGTCACACTAAATATCTGGCCAAAATTAGTATTAACTTCTGTTCTGTACAGTATATAACTTAATGTAACTAGATGACACCTTTATGTGGTTGTAGTATAATTTGGTGCTTGCAGTATGTGGCGGAATTATAGTGATTTGGAATAATAAAATGTCTGTTAGCAATCTAACATTAAAACTTCCTTGATCTTCTCTTTGCTCGCTTTGGACATGAGCTAGCCAAGCGGCAGAACTGATTATCTTGAGCTCTGTAATTGAGTATTTTTGAAAACAGGGTAAATAATGACCAGTGTGTAATCAGATTGGACAGTGTTGTGTGTGAGACAGCTGATGAAAGGCTAGTTAGGTTGTAGGTGGAAATGGAAACTTGCACATCATAGTGATTGGGACAAAATTTTACCAGCATTGCTAGTAGTTGGTTCTCAGAAAAACAGCTGCTAGTGCCCATGTTCTCCTATGTATTTAGCTTATTTAGCTCATTTTGCGGTTTTTGTGATTTTGACGTGTACATCTTAAATAGGTAATGGTAGTTTCAACACGTGATTCAGATCAATCTTGAATTTGGCATAAGAAAGTATCAGGAAATCTAGAAGGAAAGGAATTTGAAAATTTAAGTGCAAATTTATCTATTCAGAAAGGTTTTGAGGGATGGAGCTAATGAGCATATACTTATTCAGTATTCTTTAGCCATCGAGAAAAATAGGGTAAGTATATATTTGCAGTGAAATAAATATTTATCAACAATATCCTGTTGTTATCTGCTCCTTTCATTGGGCTACTATGACTGTTAGCAGGCTGTTTTGTAAATGAGATCACTCCATGACTTCAATTCAAAGTAATGCAATAGCAGATGGTTGCAGACTGGGATGGGTATAGGCATGAGGAGGAAGAAAGAAAATGCTTGGTTGGTCTTTGTCACTAAAGCCAACAGGTTATGTAAATTATGTATTTACTTGAATTAATTACTCCTTAAAAATGATGTATTCTTCTCTACAAAAAATGTCAGGGTTTTGAAGTGAGGGGCAAAAGAAAAGTTATGCTTGTAAACATGAAAGATGCAGCTGCCTCACCACTGCAATATCTTAATATTCTATAACAGATCATACTGAATCAACTGTTAAGTAGCATACCTGCTAAGTAATGTATCTGCATTATGTACCTGTATTGTTCAGTGCTGGTAACTGCAGAATTTGAACTGTAGCGTGCTTGAAGAATAAAAGTTCTATTTTTAAGCTATTTAACTGTCTTCATGCAGTTGGCTTTTGAATACACAAAAATGAAGAAAATCCTTGGAAACTGCAAAACTTCATTAAAACTACTTGAGCAGTAGATGTATATTGTGTGAAGGTTGAAGTTAATGGGTGTGTTACTTAGCTAAGTTGTGGAACTTGGAATTACAGATATCTGGTACTTTGCAAGAGGCTCATTTTTAACATATTGCGTCTCAAAATAAGGCGATCTAATAAGTTTAGAGATCATATTCAGTTAGTGCAAAAGAATATTAGGGCTGTTACTGTGAAAGTGGACAGCAGGTTTGAAAGGAATTAGAGGAGTTTGTTGGTAACAAAGTCCGTATGTGATACTAAAATGAAGAGACAGGCTGTACTCTCTAACATCCCTCACAATGTGTTTATGGATCCTGGGGATGGTATCGTAGATGTAGGCAACAGAAATTTCAGTTAGTGTATTGTCACTAAATAGCATCTACAGCCACTCTGGGAAATGAAATACTGGGATGAATGGGCTGTAGGTCTTGCCAAGGAGAGAAGTTTCTGTATTCTCATAATGCAGCTTCTCTTACTTGGGGAGCAGCAGTGTGTTGGCAAGTTCTCTTAAATGTAAATCATAAAATAGAGTGAGAGCCAAATGAACTTCTAAGTGGAGGAAAACGAAAAAGGCATTGTGAATAACCTAATGTAATTTTGTGGAAACTAGCAATGAGTCTTGCGTTCTTAACTCTGTAATGAGACTAAAACTACTGAAGCACATCTCTCTAATACTGACTGTAAAGTACTTGGGTTCAACGTCTTTGTAGGAAGAAAATATGGTGAAAGAGTCATTAAAGTAGCAGTAGCTTTTCTTAATTGAAAGTCGTTTAAAGAAGACTTGCCAGAAATGACTCTTCAGAAAGAACAAGCAGAAGGGGCAAAGCTCTTTCAGGAAGCATGAAATTGCTTGGGAATAATGTATTATGGGCTCAGAATAAATGTGAATACAGCCATGACCTATTGAAGCAGACTTAGAGCTGTTAAGCAATCAAAATTAACATGCTTAAGCCACATGATCTAGAAAGACAGCCTTCAAAATGTAGAAGTAACATCCATATGTAGGAATTACTCATGATCTTTGACATTTTTATATATAAACAATAATAAAGAAGGCTTTGTAATGAAAAAAATGGATTAATGTGTCTTTTTATAGGTATTTAAAATGATACTGGAAGAAGTGGAATTAGGCTTTATATTTATCACTCACTTTTTGAATATATATGGAGCTGAGAAGAATTGAGAAATTGCATACCTTTAGCTTAATTTTTGAAACTAGTACTTGGCTGGAAACTACAACACAAACTTGACTATAATGGATAAATAAATCATGGATCATAATCAATATGTTGTTTGAAGATGAGTCATGCCTGTTGGTCAGATGGCATGGAGAGGATGATGCAGTTATTTCAGTGTGGTAAAACTTGAAAGGTTACTACTGCTGTCTTTCACAAAAAGCTCTCAAAGACCTGTTAATGGTGAGGTTCATCATAAATGAATTCTTAATTAAGATAAAACTCTCAACACAGGAGCAGTTTTCAAAATAGAAACAAGTCACCAAGGAAACCTTTAATGAAATTTCTGCAACTGCCTCCCCAATCTATCCTGGTTTCTAGATTCTGAACAGCTTAAATAGTGCGGGGACAAACTTTACTTGCTAAAATCAAGTTAAAATACAGAATCTTCATACTCAGTGGATGATGCTGTGTGAAGTAATGCAGTCATGCACATGAAGATGTGGCAGGGGAGAACAGTAATTTGTTCTGCTCTGTAGGAAATTAAACTAGGTGGATTTTTGGTGAGACTTGAAGCACTTGTAGTTTTTTAATTGGTGATACGAAAGAATTTTTAATTCTTTCTTCTGTTGTCTATTAAAGCGTATTTATACATACAGATAAGTAGGCAAGACTGTAACCAATGTATGTTGCAATTTTCGTGGCACTAGATATTGTCAGTTTTCCAACAGAACTTTCATGTTTGAACTATTACTTCACTGATAGCAACTCTTTCTTAGCTAGTGCAAGCTGATGTCGCACACTGCCCTCCCTGCCCCCCTCCACCCAAAGGAGAAGTTTAGTGTGGTAGTGTCGTACTTTTATGGACAGGGATCATTCCTGCAGACTCAGCACACCTGTTCTCCAGTGGCTGGTTGCCAGTGGACCTGTAAACTGCCTGCTAAGCATTTAAAGTCTTCCAGCCTGACGCAAAGTCAGCAGATAAAATCTCTCTAGTCTTGAAACTCATGTAGATGAGTTTTGAAGTCCAAATGTATTGTTAAATTCCATTTTTTGTGAAAGAAGACAAGCAAGCTGGTTCAAAGTGATGTGGATGCTATGCACTGACTCTGTTGGGTACTATAGCTTTAGGTGTGGACATTCTTGGAGTGTTCTTTTATAGATTAAGACGCTACTTGTTAACCATGTTTATGTCTGCAGACCTAAAATGACTGCTGCATTTCAATTTGATTTGCTGCAATAATGTGTGAACTTCAGGTCTGCATGACTGTTACAATATTCAAACCATAACATATCATTGTGGTGATAGTCTCATCAGTCCTAATGAGAACTCTGGACAACTGAGGAAGACTATTAAGTTTTTCATGATAGTGATTTAATGGTAACTCTTACAGTGATGCAATAAGGGGTAAAAGTAGACGTGTTCCAGCAGAGCCAGTTCATGCCTTGTGACAATCCAAGCACGTGGCTTCATGGTAGGGTTGCTGAAACAAGTGAATGAAACTAAATGATTTTCTGGTTTTAGAATTGCTTCATTTATCCAGTCTTATTTTTCTGAATAATTCTGAGCGCTTAGCCTGGGCATTTTAGGTACTGACTGAACAGTTTTGGTGCCATGGAAAGTTAAATAGCTGGAAGCATGTTTAAACCATGAAGCAAAAAGTGGTCTGTTCTGTACACTCTACTCTGATTTGAGTATAGCTGTTCATATCTCCAACATTCTGCCTTAGAGAACAGAATCATAAGGTATCTGCTAATTTTGTCCAAAGTGTTTAACGGTTAATGGTTATTGCTATTAGAAGATAGTATTCTGTGTGGTATTTACTTCTATGGCATGCTGAGCCAGACTACTGGTAATCTTTAGTTTTAGACCTTCCTGGTTTTGTTGATTGGAATAAAATACTAATGTATATCTTGTAATATCTTGCTTAGAATGCTAGATATTAAATTCAGTACGTATATGTTCTTGTCAGAAATTCGTCAGAGGACTGCAGTGCAAAGAAATGCTTCTACGGCCTCACCTGTGACTGCTAAACAAGGTTCTCCCAAGTCACCAGTTCCAGCATCTCCTAATCTGCAGAGGGACTCATCAGCTCTGAGTGGAGTCCAGGAAAGAACAGTCATTCCATCCTTGCAATCCAGTGTTTTACCAAGACGACATGGATCCCCTGCTACTTCAGTGCCTGGAATGGGTAAACAGAGCACTTAATGTTATTTACAGTTTATATTGTTTTCTCTGGTTACTAATAAAATAGGCCATTTTCAGACAGTATGGAAATGGCATTTCATTTGGAAATAGCAGAGCAGTTATCTGATTAAGCAGGAGTTCCATATTCAATTAGCCATAACTCTTTACAGCTGGCACCTTTTGATGCTGAAACCTATTGCCTGAGCTCATTTAACTGTTATGGCTTCTTTGTTTAAATGGCAATAAAACTTTGCAGCATTCTGTAGTCAACAATATAGCATACCTTTTTATGTTCTTAGTTTAGAAGAGCCCTAAGCTTATATAAATCAGGTACAGAGGAGAACACTTTCAGAATACATTCATGTTTCTCACTAAACCCTGCACGTATTTTTTTAACATACATCTTGACATTTATTTAAATTTTTACTCTAGGAGGTATAGTCATGCAATCTCTACTCATAGATTAAAGTGTAAAATGCCAAATACAACAGAAAAGTTGTCTGTGTTCTAGCTGAATTCTAAAATGGCATTGTTATTTTGGTACAAGAGTGAAAAACATAGCGCTAGGTTGAAATCTGGTAGGAATGAGTACTCCTTAAAGTTTGGTTTCATGTCCTGAAAATGTTTTTCCCCTGATTTCTGATTTGATGTTCAGATGGGATGGACTTTTAAGTAGAATATGAACTAAATTCCAGTGGAAGGACTGCAAAATCAGAGTTTTGAGTGGACAGTGTTCTCAGTTTCCTCATGGATGATAAAGCTGTGTATGGATTCATACCAGGCCTTTCATTCATTGCAGGATGTTTGGAAAATTGGATCACAAGGCAAGAAAGGAGATGAAATGTTAACTTGAAACTGGAAGGAATGCAACTTGCCAAGAATGTCATGAGCGCCACTCTAATGTGGAGTAGTTTTTTGCTCTATATACAGGGATCAAGCATATTTTTCTCTGCCCTGTGTTCCTCATTTTTACTTGAAATTACTTAAGTCTTTTAAACTGCATGTCCTTCCTTACAAATTTCCATGATGCAATCAAAAAGTAGGACTATATGTAATACACCTGCTCTCTAATATAAGATCTAAGGAAGCTAAATTTTAAAATGCCTTTTCATATTGTTTAGTGTAGTGTAGTAAACTTTAACCATGGAAAGTTGTGATCTCACTTCTCTGTAGAGTCCATTAAGTCTCATTTTTTTGTTAGTAGTTCTTTACCTGTGTTATGAAACGGCTATGAACTATAAAGGCAAGTTATTAGTAAATCTTGATTACCTTGAGGTACCAGAAATTAGCTCCTTGCACAGGAAATTGTGGTTTGCAACCAAATGACCATTTACTGATACTTGCTTACTGAAAATTCCATAATGAGTTTAAAATTGCATGCTCCTTGTTAAGGAGGCTGACTGTATAATACAATAATATCAGCTATATAATAGCTTTATTCTTAGGGGAAGATTCAGGCACATGGAATAAGCTGGATGAAATTCAGCCTTTACTACATAAATGATTCAGAGTAAGAAGGAAAATAGAGTAACTGACTTGTTTGAAAGGATAGTTCCTGGGCCTGTGAATCGAAATGTTCAACGTACTTTTTGTGGTAATGCCTTACAGGCATTTTTTTCTCACTAGTAACTGATGTTTTGACCAAGCATGTTACTTTGTCATAGATAGCAATGGGAGCTCCTGCAATTGTCCGTCCATACAGAAATCCTATTTCTTCTTGAATTTCCCCAAACCTTCCATGCATGTAAGAGCTCAGTCCTGTAGTTGTAAGAAAAAGTGTGTAAATTCAGTATCTATAAGAATAATATTGCATCTAAGTTTACGCATGGCTTGCAACAAATATGAATTGCCTTAATTATCTCTACAGAAGATTAATAATTCATTTTCATTATGCTATATTTTGTAGAGGAGAATCAATTTAATGTGTATTACCACAGAGCTCCCATATGTTTGAAAATTAATAACCAGCAGGTAGTTGAGAGTTTGCCAAGCTTTGCAGAAATGACCAGTCTTTCTACAATGATTGCTTTTGATGTTTATATTAATTACTGGTGTCCATAACAGCGTGAGAACCATGATGGTTGGTCTGAGTTATTAGTAGACAAGTAATTGAAGTTGGTTTTGAAGTGTGTTGTGATGTTTCATTCAACGTAACTTTATTCAATTTTTACCTTGTTTATTGACTTGCAGAAACTTTTCATATATTGGTGACTTACAGATCATGTGAAAACTTGGGTCTTTTGCATCTAAGTCTCAGTAAACATTTGAGTGTAAGCCAGGTTTTCACAAAACTATTCTAGTGCTTTAATTTTATTTTAGTTTGTATCAGTGCCTTTTTTTGTTAGAAGCATTGGGTCTTTCAGGTTTCTCTGAATGGAAATGCATTTTACCTGACCTCTACTTTGGACCGCTTTTGCAGAATCCAATTTATAGTACACAGAGTTTGTTCTACCTTACTGCTGTGAGGGTTTTCTTGATCTGGGTTCCTACCTGAGGGCAAAATACAGGGATAACTCAGCAATGCATTCACTCAGTTATCTCCTGAATTCAGTCGTCTGGTTTGTAAAAATGAGCCCAATTTTAAAATAATTTGTGTTAAGTATGAAACTTTTTTGTACTTCTTGTTGAAGGGTTGTAAGTTGAAGTATTTTTCTGACCAAATTTTCGTCTGCTTTTAAGGATTGGCACAGTCCATTCAGATCAATTCTCCGGTATTGATTTTACCTGTTTTGAAAGGCTCTGCTGTTATGAATGCTGCAGCCTTAATAGCAAGATTGGTCTTGTTCTATGTATAGCATTTCAGGAGGGCACTGTTGAAAAGACTTGATTCCTACAGTGTTTGACATTGGCCTTTGAATGTAATTCATAAAAGTCTTATGGAGATAGATTTTAAGCCTTCTCCTCTCTCCCCTGAAGTGTTCAATTATCTTGCATTCGGAACTCAGTCTATTATCTGTTTGTTGAAAGTATTGTAACATAATACTTCCTGTGCTTATATGTTAAATGTTTGCTCACCAAGAATGTGGCTTTGGGAAGAAGTTTCAGATACTTAGTTATTTGAATGATCACATCTGAATGATTCAGGCTTGAGTTTCTTATCAGGTCATGTTTTACGTGTTATGCTTAGTTTATTCAGTTTTAAGGCTGCAAGATAAGGTAGACATAAGAACTCAAAGGTATATAAATGGAAATTGGCTGTTTGCAGTGGTATTGTGTAATAGACCAGATGTTTTAAAACTTTGTGGAAAGAGAAGCTTGTGCCACTGTTCTACCTTAGCTGCCATATGTCATCATCATGGCTAGGCTTCGCGAACGAAGATTTGGGAAGGGCTCTACCCACGCTTGCTGCAAGCGCGCTGATGGCTAAAGAGGCCAATGCGAGATAGGCAAGTCCGGTTGCAAAAGGCACAGCAGAAAGTCTCCATAGGTGGTGTTGGTGAGGCACGGTTCTTTCTGCGTGCTGCCATATGTAAACAGAGGTGAAAAGGATAGTACCATCCATTGCTCTTACCTGTTCTTAAAGGAGTTTTATTTTTATAGTAGTTTGTTAAACACATGGGAAAAATGTTGTCTTTATAGTGGCCTTATGGCTTCTTTGACTAAGCATAAATCTGGAAGTATCCAACTAGCCATTAAATGTAGGATTACCAAAATGACAAACAGCTGGACGGCTTTAATGTGTAGAGTGGATGCACACTGAAGGCATGCTTGTGTGGTGTACAGTAATTACACAGAAACCAGTGGGCATTTCTTTGGTCACTTCTTCATAGAATCATCTGGGTTGAGTTGCAAGGGACCTCAAAGACCATCTAGTTAAACCCCCATGCCATGGACAGGCACTAAGAATATGGGCATGTATGTTAAGTACGTGCAGTTATTTTATTACACTACCACACATAGTAAAAGATCATATATAATAATATAGTTGAAAATAATTTTGACATAATTCATGTCTTCCTAGGTCTTCATCCCCCGGGCCCTCCTTTGGCAAGACCTATTCTTCCTCGAGAAAGAGGAATTGTGGATAGAGTTATTGAGTATTTGGTTGGTGATGGTCCTCAGAACAGGTAAAATGTTCTAAAAAAAATACCTAAACACTTAGGGGAAAGGAAGCTTCATAGCCTTTTTCTTTAATCCAGACATGTCGGGGTTAAAAGAATTGGAAATGAATTTGTCCAAAATTTTCATAATTAAATGGCTCTCTCTCAGTGTATCACCTGAAATCTCTCTGCAGGAAAACTGGTAATATTTTCACAAAATGAACCTCTGTTTTGGTGCTATTAGCCATGTGATACAAAGAAAAATCTATGGTCAAGTGGGTGAATGATTTGTATTTTGAACAAAAAAATCCCCAAACTGATTACCTTTGCAGTTCAACATTATATCAATTATAAATGTCTTTCAGATTGCCTTCAGAACTGTCCAGTCATATCAGAACTTCCATATTAACTATGATCACTTTCCATATCAACGATATTCTAATGAAATATAAACTTAATTTGATTGTTATTTTCTGACACTGATGATACTAGAAATATGTTGAACCATGAAGTTTGAAGTGTAGCTAAGAATATTTCACTGTGCTTAAAGTTTATAAGCTATTATGTAATATGCAGATTTAGTTTGCTTTCAAGGATGATAATTTCACTGTGGAAATTACCTTTTAAGAGAAAATATCTGAGGTATTAGTCAATATGTAAGGTAAAATACATCTCCAGTGTGTTATTACTTAAAGGAGTGTAATTGTCTTATTCATATTTTCTAGGTATGCCCTTATATGTCAGCAGTGTTTTTCTCACAATGGTATGGCCCTGAAGGAGGAGTATGAATATATAGGTAAGAGCTTATCTGTTTTAGACTGTTACTAGACTTATGTTTCATAACTAATATGCATCATACTTCATTTTGGTTGCAGTTAAGTACTTAACTGACATTGTGAAGTACCACTTCATATGGGAATATTTTTTGGTAACATTACTCTGTATCTAAAGACTTACTTCAAGACTTAGAGAAGTACTTTATTGCAACCTTGAGGTCAAGAACTTTGTGTAGAAAACTATTCAGCAGAAATAAGCTTCCTCCAATACATCCCTGAATTGCTACTGGCTATGAATGGTTCTCAGAAGGGTTTTATATGGAGAAGATAGCTGACATTACAGTGTGCCTCTTTTACCAGAACTTAAGCAAAATTTTGCTTTGGCAAGATCCTCTTAGGAAGGTATCGGAAAAAGAGTGGGAACAAGCCCTAAGGGGGTCTTCGTGAATTTATGGTTGACAGTAACTTAAGACAGATGCAGCTCTTTATTGAACACAGATGTTTTGATTTTGCCTGCTTTCTACCACAAGTGTAAGGCTAATACTTAAGAAACCAGGGAAACTTAGATATCAAATCTTCTTTTTAATTTTGTTTTGCTAAATTTTGTGAGTAAACATACAGCACTGTAAGCTGAATGTTTCCTGTGAAACCGAAGATATGTAGTCTATATGTCATCTCAGTTCAAGTGAGTTCACAACTCATCTGTGCCAGAAGTTGCCGCTTCTGCCCTTGTCTTGGTGCGAGTGGGGAGGACAGAAGTAGGTGCTTAACTGTTAAGTGGTATCCAGTACTTCTGCAGACCAAAACTGCTGTTCCTTAATTAAGCACCACTGGAGCAGAATGCTCCTCAAAAAGCAGACACATACCTTGTGAAACTTCTAACATCTCCTTACTCAAAGGGTGAGGAAAGTGCCATCTTAAGGAGAATGAACAAAAAAAAATAAATCTGCCAACTAATTTCTTTTGTAGGAAAGGATAGAAGAATACCATGTGGCAACATCTGGTGGTACTGAATTGTGTTATTTTGTTTATCGTGGTCAAATCCATAACAGTGTTAGGCACTACTGAGTGCAGCAAACAGGTTTTTAAAAAGAAACTGTCTGCTGAATTAAAAAAGGATCTATATGGAACTGCTTGTGTAAAATTTGGTGGAGGTACTCTCAAGTACTGATAATCACTTACTTAATTCTGTTTTTAGTATTTTGGACCATCAGAATATTGTGTTGGAATAAAGGTGAAATGTGAAGTTAATTAGTGAGGCTACTTACTCGGTGTGCTTTATGTAGCATTTAGGTGTGCCTACTGCTTTTTCCTGAATCCTGCAAGAAAAACTAGACCTCGAGCTCCACGACTTCCAGACTTCAGCTTTGAAAAAAAGCGATCTACAGAATTGCAGTCTGAAGCTGAGCCTCTAGAACCTCAGGAGAAAAAGCCCCAGGAGACTGAACAAACAGAAGGTATGTACTAATCTTACCAAGTCTGGTCTGATTTAAATGTCTAATGAAATCCTCTCTGTCATCTTGCTCTGTTTAGATAATTTTTTTGGTAAGAATTACAGTAGCTGAAATACTCAAACATTGCTCAAACAGGCTTCCTCGCAAGGTGGTCAATACCTGTCAGTGTTTGAGGCATTTGAACAATGCCTTTAACTTCTGGTCAGCCCTTCCTTAGTTGGTCTAGATGACTGTTTTTGATCCCTTATAACTGAAGTACAACTTATTCTGATTTCATAGTAAGTGCAGTTTATATATTTTTTTCAGCTCTTGTCCCTGCTTCTAGCCTAGGTTAATAATGTCTTTTTTCCTGTACCTTAAAACTTCATGTTAGTCAGTATCTCATGCAAGTGATCGTGTAACAGATTTTTTTCACTCTACTGTTACTGACAAATAGAAAATAGCACTGTAAATTACAGAAATAGTTAAGAAGGGAATATGTCCCAAAGTAGTTAACTTTCACTGTGTTTGGCAGGTCATTTGATTGAGGTGTGTTGGAATTCCTGCCTTTGTTCCTTTTGCTCTTTTCCTCAGGGCAGGAAAATCTAGTAAAACTGCCTTGTTTAATTTCAGGTAGTTCAAAGACAAATTGTCAATTTTAATTTAACATAGTTCCTTTTGAGACATTTTATAGTCTGCAGATACAGTAGGCATCTGGTGTGCAGCCAACAGGAAGATGCAGTGCTTTAAAAAACTCCAGAAGTTATAACTTCAAACCAGAGGATCTCCAGTTAGATGTGTTAGTGAGTGCTTGATGGGACTTTGTGTTAGTTTAAGGAGGGATCATGGCGAGAAGCTGTTGAACAGTGTGCAGCCCTGAGGTTCAGGCTAGAGGCACAACAACTGTGGGAAACTGTCAGAGTGTAATAGAAAGAATGTTTCTGCTTGATTATTTTTAACAGGAAGTGCAAAATAGCATTGGCCTTTACTCTCTGGCATGGGAAGGCTGCGCCAGACCAGTAGGGAAGTCGCATCCAACAGTGACTGTCTTGGGGTGTGGCCTTGTGAGGATGCATTGTAGCAAAAACTTGGTTTGTTTTCCTGTGTCACAGTGTGCTCTTACCTCTGTGCAAGTACTGTTGCTGGCATGGAAGATGCATGAATGCAGATGCGTGAAGCTAAGACAATGAAAATGTCTCACTTGCCCTTGAATCATGGAATCATCTTTCTAGTGAGTGGAGGGTACGTTAGTAGCTTCTTGGCTACTTTTGAACTTAGAAGATTCTTGCAGGGAAAGACATCTGGGATCTTTAAAAGTGGGCTTGTTTTCTTCTGTGTGACTCAAATGGAGAGGTCCCTAAAGCAGGATACTCAAATCTTGGAGGTGTGTGCCTCAAGGGTTTCTGAGTATTATCCATTACTGCAGGTTCTTAGAGGTTTTGGAAGGGGTGTTTGCTAATTACAATCAGTATTACCATTGAAAGAATAGATTGTCAAACTATGCTTTTTGTGGGTCTGAGCTGCTGAGTCAGTCTATAAATGTAAAGAATGTAAAGCCTTAAGAATTAGTGTGAGATCTTCATTAGGCACTTCAGATATAGTAGTGAAAACTCTGCAAAATAACTTCCTTTTTTGAAAGCAGAATTTTATCAAGTATTTGAGGAGAAAAATAGTATGATTTTATTGCAGTAAATGTGATTTTACCAATTTATCTTCAACAATGAAAATCACTTGTTTCTTGTGATGTGGTCTTATATTAATGTACTGCTTTAATTAAAAATAACAGAACAGGTAACTGTGGGCTTCATTCCCCAGTTCTTTTTTCCTGATGGGATGCGTATGGTGACGTTCTTCAGAAGAGGTATAAAGTAATTGGTATAGTGACTTTTGGTTTTTTAGGTTAAATAGTGGATGTTTTCTGAATATTTAGTCTCCAAGATGATATAAACCATTCTGTTTTGGCAATTGCTGAGCAGTCAGACATAGAGTATGTGTTGGTATTTTACACAACTAGTATCTGAGAAATATCTTGTTGTAGAATAGGCCAGTGCCTGCCTGTGACTAGCCACAAAGGAATCTCTGAATGAGAAAATATTTTCATCAGAACTGTAATATGAAGCATAAGGACTTACATGCAGTTGGGTCTTATTAGTAAATGAACATACTCCTCGATTGTAAGTTTAAGGTATGAATCTATCGGTAAGGTAGAGCTCTGGGGAAGGCGTTTGTTCACCACAGTACTATGGCTGCTGTTGTAGCAGAAATGGAGGATATCTTCCCTTACAGATGTAGGCAAACAGTAACATCAGGAAACCAACTTCACCACAATGTTGATAACACAGGGAAGTCCAACTCTTATCTGTAACTTTATAGCTTGAAGAAACTGCAAGCTAATGTGATACAGAAGTGCTATAAATATTTTTACCAGTCAGCTACTTTGACTAATGAGTAGAGCAAGAAACTGAATCTTTTTTTTCCAGTTGTGTGCTCATGCAGTGACAAGAGCGTTACATGCAACTTCTGTGGATAAGAGATCTGAAGGGTGGTTATGGGGAGTGTTGTGGCCCTGATCTTTAAAATTATTTTTAATCCTCTGGAAATACAGAATCATCAGCTGTCAGTCATCAGAATGCAGTTTACTAGCACTGACATCTTGCTCCCTTATTCAGCAGGGTAACTCAGGAAATTTTAGTACCAGAACGAAGCAATATATTTCAGCTCTTTTCTTGCTTTTTCCTTAAATGGCTCTAGTTTAGTTTGTGGGGGTTTTTGTTTGTTTTTGGTTTTTATTGTTATTATTTTTATTTTTTTCCCTTTAGCAAAGACTAGTTGGTTCTCTTACATGTTTTTCTTAAAAGTACTAACGTTTGGGTCATACTGAAAGCATCAACAGGAACCATTTTTAGCTTCTTGGTAAATTTTGCCTGCCTATATTTAGTACTGTTATGCTGCATTCTTGATTCAGGTTTAGCATTTAGTGATGTTTTGAAGGTTGAAACAAAATTTGACTCCTTCAGTGGTTTGTGTTGACTATCTGATGCTGATGTTCAGAGGTCTTCATTAGGTGCCTTTGAACTTTCGATTTCACCACAGTGGTCAGTACTTCATGGACTGCTTTATGCATTGTCTGGATTTGTATGGAATTCCTTGACCATCTCAAATATTTTTATGGTGATATAATACTGTGTGCTGTGTTCTTTCCGTAGTTCAGCTACTATGTCTAGAACTCAATGATTTCTCAAGCAGACATAGGTCAGCTCACCCGAAGTTTAATGGCTTTACGTAAACAAATTGTTTTGATTTTAAAAATGTTATTATGTTTCCAGTCAACCACAGTTCAGTTTTGCTGAACAACACAGCTTGCCTCTTTGGCAGGACATGAAGGGCAAAGGGAATGCTATGCTATTATCAGACTTCTTTTTCAAGGGCTTCGCAATAGCTTTCTGTGATATCAAAGTCATTCCCAGAGTACTGTGAGGCACGTGTTCTTTAAAGATGCTTCAGATGCATGGCAGACATTAAGACAGACTATGTGAAAGTCTTTCTTAGTAGGGAGCTGTAATAGTGAAGGAAACTTGCCCCAAAGGTCTTGAAAGCACAAGTAGCTATATTTTAGAGCAATTACACCATTTTTTGTGAACTCCTACATGAGGTATTTTCTACTTAATTTAAAAGTGATGCAGTATTGTGATTTCAGTGGTTACTCAGTGAAATACTCTACAACAAGAGGAGGAGTAGCTGACTACTTACGTGAAGTACATACACTTTCTAAGTACCAAGCAATAATGAAGAATGTTGTGAGAAAAAAGTACAACTGTAGCCAGAAGCAGGTTTTTTAAGGTTACATCATTACAGCTCTTAAATTTGTGTCAGGCCAGCATAGGGCTGTTAGTTAAGATCATGTAGGTGTAGCTACATTCTTCAGTTAAATCATGGATTAAGTATTAATCATCAAGGACACATACATTTTCTTTTGTCAGCTTTTGAAGTTTGTGGTCAGAACTTCCACTTGTTAGCTGCTGCTCTTACAATAACTTAAATTGTGCAGTATTGAAATCAAGTTAACTTTAGGTAAACTTTCCTTTAATTGCTGTATATAAAATGAAATCACTATTTTTAATGAAGGCTGATCATATTTGTATTTAGAGTTAGCCTCTCTTACTCTGATTGCCCTGACTATTTTTTTAAAGGACGTACTCTTGATTTCCTTGTAACTTTGTCAGTCTTAATTATAAGACCCAAATTTTCTGTGTAAGTTTAACTGTATATTCTGGCAAGTTTTAAGAGGCTCAATAAGTTTAATCAAGAACGGAATGAAGGGAAAAGTCACAATACCTGACAATTTTTGCTTAAAGAGGCAGTGTCTCATACATTTCATTAGAATTTAAAAATGAAGGGATCATCCGTCTGTTTCTTTGAATATAGGTAGTTAGGATATGCACTTCATCAGGTTTTCTTTAGAAGGTTCTGCTTGCTTCTGTTAGTGGCTGTGATTGTCCCTTGGGCTTAATTTAAAGGTGTCATAGATGACATCCTTCTGATTAGACTGAGCAAATCATCCTTTTACCTCTGTTAGACTAAGAACGAGTCACTTCTACGGAGAGCTAAGCATGATTCAAGTGAGGACTGCAGGACAAACTCTGTAAATAAGTAATTGTTGGGCTATGCTACAAGTAAGTTGAGAGGGAGTGGAGCTCCCTCTTCCTTGCATCCTATACCTTGACTCGAGCCTGAACAGCTCAAACAGCAGTAAAGAAGGAATGTAAACTCAAGTGTGGAGGGTTTGTCTCAGGAAAAGGCACAAACTTATTCATAGAGTTTGAGGCTGAAGAAAAAATGCAGGGATGATACAGAAAGAAAACTGACAGTTGGGAGATAAAGATAGAGCGCAGGCAGAGATGGGATCAAGATAGAAATTGAAGAACAGGAAGGGAGAGTGGGATGGCCTGGAAAGTAACTGGTAATATTAATTTGCCTGGACCGAAATTAGGGGGGTTTGCCATCTGAGAGATGGCTCCAGATAAATTTTGGAACAGGAAGCCAGGACAGGTGTTGAGCAGCCTTTGGTTGAGAAAGCAGGGAAGGAAGCTGGATCAGGAGGTAAGTCAGCTGCAAACTAGCTAAGAGGAAAGATCAAGTCTAAGAAAAGAAGGGAGAAGCTGGGTGGCTCTGAACAGTCTGAAGTGGAGCCTGGAACTAAATGGAGCCTTGTGTGGGAAAAGGGCTCTTAAATTCTTGGTGATAAATGGCAGTTGTACTTGGTCTGCTGCAGCAGCTCCTCTTGTCAGTTATGACCCAAGAAGCCAGAGCAATGGTTCTGAAACTTTCAGCTGTGCTAGAATTCTGTGAACATCAGCCTGAAGCAGTCTGATTACTTTCAGACACCCAGCATGTTTTGATAAATATGAAGGAGTGGTGTTTGACAGGCACTGTTCTTTTCAGGGGTTGGTATTGGGACCAACACCACTTGTCTTTGTCAGGAGCATGGACAGTGGGATTATGTGTGCCTTCTGCAGGTTTCCTGATGACACCAAGCTATGTGGTGCAGCTGGCACACTGGAGGGAAGGGATGCTATCCAGAGGGACCTTGACAGGCTGGAGAGGTGTGCCTGTGCAACCCTCATGAATTTCAACAAGGTCAAGAGCAAGGTCCTGCACCTGGATTGGGGCTATCCCAAGGAAGAACACAGGCTGGGCAGTGAATGGATTGAGAGTAGCCCTGAGGAGAACAACTCAGGAGTGTTGGTTGGCAAGAAGCTAGACATGGCCTGGTAGTGTGTGCTTGCGGCCCAGAAAGCCAACTGTGACCTGGGCTGCATCAAAAGAAATATGACCAGCAGATCAAGGGAAGTGATTCTGCCCTGCTACTCCACTCTTGTTAGATCCCACCTGAAGAACTGCATCCAGTTCTGGGGGCCTGACCTGGTTTCAGCTACGATAGTTAATTTTCTTCTTATTAACTGGTGTAGTGTTGTGTTTTGAATTCAGTTACAAGAATCATGTTGATAACACAGTAATGTTTTGGCTGTTGCTAAGTAATGCTTATTTTAAGTCAAGGAATTTTTGGTGTCTTATGCTCTGCCAGTGAGAAGCTGAACAAGGAGTTGGCGGGGAGCACGGCCAGGAGAGGTGACTTGAACCAGTCGAAGGGATATTCCGTACCATAGGATTTCATGGACTGCGCATGAGCTGGGGGGAATTGGATTTGAGGGGCCTGTCACTGCTGGGGGATGTGCTGGGTGTCAGTCAGCGGGTGGTGAGCAGTTTTAATGGACATCGCTGGTTTAATTTTTTTTCGCTTGCTTTGTCCCCTCTCCTCTCCTTTAGTTATAGCTGTTGTGGTTGTTACTATTTTAATTTGTTTCAATTCTTAGACTGTTCTAATTTTAACCAGCGAGTTCTAACTTTTTAGTGGTTCTCCTCCCTATCCCACCAGGGTGGCAGGAGGGTGGGTGGGGAGTGAGCAAGTGCCTGTGTGGTACTTTGTTGCAGGCTGGGTTAAAACCATAACAGACTCCAAACATAAGGACCTGCTCTTTTTGGAGCAAGTCCAGGAGAGGGCCACAAAGATGATTAGGGGGCTGAAGTAACTCTCCTGTGATGATAAGCTGAGAGAGTTGGGGCTGTTCAGCATGGAAGAGAGAAGGTTTCAGGGAGATCCTAGAGCGGCCCCCCCTGGACTTAAAAGGGCCTCAAGAGAGCTGAAGAGGGACTTCTTACAAGGGCATGTAGTGATAGTGTAAGGGGCAGTGGCTGTGAACTGGGAGAGAGTAGGTTTAGATTAGATATTAGGACCAAATTCTTCACTTGTGAGGGTGGTGGGATACTGTAATAGGCTGCCCAGAGAAGCTGTGGGTGCTCCCTTACTGTAAGCGTTCAAGGTTGGATGGGACTTTGAGCAACTCGTTCTAGGGGAAGGTGTTCCTGCCCATGGCAGAGCTGTCTGGAACTAGATGATTTTTAAGGTCCCTTCCAACCCAAACCTTCTGTGATAAGGCTAACATTTTTGAGCTGTAACTGCATCAGTTTTGCAAACTGTTCACCTTCACAGTGTGTATTAAAGCTGTATAGTATTGACTAATAGTAGTCAATAAATAAACTGCCACCAGTAGTATCATTCTATACTACCTTTGTCATTTAGTGCAACACTTTGCTTTCAGTTTTGCTTACTTCAAAATGTAACTTATTTGTCATATGCTACTGAAATTCTATTGTGCAGCTAGAATTTGCTTCTTTAGAGGTGGTACTTAAAATAAATGTTCTTGATGTTCAAAATACACGTATCATCAAAGAAACTCCCATCCCAGATTAAGAGTAAATATACTCCTGTGCAACCTTCCTACACTTTCCCTGGGAAAACTGAGAATATGCGGTGGTTTTCATTGCCTGGTTTGATATGTTCTGCTATTTTTTTCTGGTTTTCTGACTTCATATGTTTAAAGGATTTTCAACAAGTAGAATGTTGAGGTTCTGTGTACAGATTGAACTCTTATAGAAAAAGTTACAGTTGGTAAAACTGCCTCTGGCAAGCACAAGGAAGCTGAATTACCATAATGTGTTGTTTGACCATCTCACATTACTGACCAAGCTTAGAAAAATTATGATGAGGGTGAACATATAGGAATAATACATAATATTTTCTTGGTGTGATCTTTCCCATAGTATTTTCTCTATTTTCCTTAAATTTTATAGGTTCTACCTGTGACCCTCTTGTTAAAAAATATCAAATAGTTTTTACTATATGAGAATGCCATGCAGCTGCTATTCAGAATCTATGTGATTGGAAAAGATTTCATTTGCTTTTCAAGAATACTAGCTGCCTCTTAATTTCTGGAAATGGTTATTTTTCATAATTTTTCTTTTCACAGAATCTGAAGACGACGTGGCCCAAATAATTGAAACAGATGAGACAGATAATAAAACACCAAGTTCTGAGCAGCTAAATGATAAGCTGGCTGAAGAGGTTGAAAAAGAAGAAGCAGAAAACATTTCAACAACTGAAGACTCTGTTTCAGAGTCTGTTTCAGCTGAACAAAGTGAAGAATCTTTAATGAAATCAGAATAAAGTACTTCAAGTGCCTTCTGTAGCTAGTTTTTAGCTTTGTTCATGCCTATTGTTACTATTCAGGTGAGCTTTTTTTAATGGTACAGTTTAAAAATCTCGCTTGAGCTTAAACTGCCTCAACTGCCACAGTGTGTCAAAGCTATGTGTAAAAGTGGGTATTGTAAATTAAGCATGTGTCTTTAAAACAACACATAGAATGTGTAGTTGGTTGAAGTCTAACAGTTGTAGTCATTGTTTAGTTTGCATATTTAAAAACTTTAAAGTATAAGCTTTGCTAAGGGTGACTTAAAATTTGACATCTCTTTAGCTGTCACATGTAAAGAGCAATTACTGACAGCAACTGACCTAGTAAGTTTGGTCTAGTGAACTTAAGATACTTTTTAATGCTGCCCTGTTAAAATGAATTGAGTACGTGTTAAGTACACAGATGTTTACAAGCTAAAGTGTCATCCAACATTTGACTTAAGCATATGGAAGTGTCACTGCGGTGGTGTTAATATTATTCGTTGTCTAACTTCTTGACAGAATTCAGTTAAATGGCACTCGGATAAATGGCATCTCCTTTGGTGTTTGCATTGCAGATGAACCAGAGGCACCTACATACAAAACTGTTTTGTGTTTACATAAAATACAAAAGTCTCTGCACTTGATTGTACTTGAATACAAAGCACTGTTTATACCTGTACAGTAATGACAAGATATAAGTGAATTTTGTGCCTTTGTGTATTTTGTTAAAGGAAAATAAAGGCATCTAGCAGCAATACTTGCTTTGTGATTCCTAAAGCAGAAGAGAATTTGTTCTGCTGTATGCAGCTATTCTACAGTTACTTCATGCAAATTCAGAAGGAATATGACACCTTAAAAGGAGCACGGGTGTATGAAGCTAAGGTGGCTTTGACAGAATAGAAGTAGATAACCTGATGAATAGGGGAAGCGCATGTGCATTTGCCAAAAGGCTTTCTTAACTGTGCCCAAAGCTTATTGATACTATTTATTGTCACAATTACAGTGAATATTTACTGCTGGATTAATGAATCTGTACTTTTTTTGATTGTATAGCTTTTCAAGCTAAGGATGCTTGTTATATTTAACAGAAATGTATAACAGCTGGTATCCTGGACTAGGATTTTTCTGGTGCCTGGAAGTGAGGTACCTAAATCAATCAGGTTTTTTGAGAAATAAGTGTTGACTGTGTGTAACCTGGTTGATTTAGTAGTACTTCTGAGAAGTTTTATTGTATGCAATGCTCTCTGTATACCTTACCATAGGGAGAAGAGAAACTTTAAACCCACTTTTAATCTGTTGTCTTGGTCACAAAGGGAACTGCTTTTTCCCCTGTAAAGACAACAAACCCCCTTAATCTTAGTAGCTCAAAAACCCTCTACAAGAAAAGCATGTTTTTACATGTAACCCTAGTATCCCTGTCTTTTTTCGAGACATAATTATAACATGAAAGCAGTGATTAGTCTTCTTTTCCCAATACATGCTTTATCTTCTGATTCTTTGGGGTTAGTTTAGAAGCTCAGCCTTGCATCAGTCAGAATCAAGTTTGGTCTATATTTAGAAAAATGAGGATTTTTTTTTTTGTTGTTCTTCACTATCTAAGCTGCAATTCTTATTTTAATTAGTAGTCTTAATAGACAGTGAGGCATGTGATGAAGGGAGTACTTACAGGTGTTTGTCTATACTTTAAATAAGCATTGTGTGTGTGACTATCTTAGTTAGGAATACAAAGAAAAAAGTCCCTTCAAAAAACATGTCTTAGAGTAAGAGAAAAATACAGGGTATGAAGTGATAGGGGAATGCCTTTTTTAATATTTTCAGAGAATGTATTTTAGATTCCAGAATTTACTTAAAATGGAAATAATTTTGCCTGAAAGGTGACAAAGCTTCTTATTATTTTGTAAGGTGTTAATCTCTGTATTGCATTTTGTACCTCACTGATTTATCTGTTTAAAGGCTGGTTTCTTTGGAGAGGGAAAAAAAAAAATCACAGACTACATCAGTAATTCAGCACAATAAATTGTTGGATTATAAATGCTTACATTATAATTGCTAAAACCAAGTAAAATTTAACATCCTGATCCCTCATACGGGATATGAAGGCCTGAGTTACTGTCACTTCGGAACTTAAGGTTGCTCTTGTCACAGATATTATTTCCTTTTAAAAATGTGTATCTCAAGTGTCTGGTCTTTTGTAGAGTAATTTAAGTCCTTTCCATGACAAGCAATGGTTGATCCTGTGCCTGTAATATCTATGGAACTGACTGAGAGAATGATCAGTTATTGTACCTATATATTAAAAATGTTTTCATTAGCCTGGGACAGGTATTTTCACATGTCCTGCTTTTGCCAAAGAAACTGATGCTTCTTGGGTTGCTGGGAATACAAACTTTTTTTGAAAAAGGAGACTGGGTATCTGAAATGGGGTGGGGTCTTATTTCTCCCAATATTTTTAAACATAAAATTAAATGTGACATTAGCAACTTTCTCCAAAAATGATTTGTACATTTTGTTTATTATGTCACTGTAGGATCAAGTAGAGACAGTCAACCTGATGTGAAAACAAATATTTTTTTAAACTGTGTAAACCTAGCTCTGAGACTTAAAACTACCTAGAATTTTTGAGGAGAGGAAGAATAAATCTTGTTTTAAGCACATGGTACTTATCCTTGCAGACTTTCATACAGAAAAACCTCTCCAGGCATTCATTTCTGTTAACCGCTTCGGAAGGCTTGAAGTTTATGTTAAGGATAGCCTGGTATTTTGGTAGAGAAAAATCTATCTTTTACTTTGTAATTTTTTCAGGGTTTTAAAACAGCTATAGTAAATGAGGGTGCCAGTTTAATTAATCTGTGAGTGAATTCAGGCTCACCTATGACAGTGATAGACTACAGGCTTTCCTCAGTTTACAGTAAGCATTGATATGTTACTCCGGCCAAGTGTGTGTGCCTCAGTCCTGATAGGAATACAAGAAGATGATTCTGTGTCTCCAGCAGTTACTTCCTGACTTCTGTGTACTGTATGTGTGGCAGTAGTAAAAGATACCTGTCCAACATGGAATTGAATCAAAGTCCAAAAATAGCTGTTAAGAACAGCAGTAGCCACGCTTTGTCACTTGGTCTTTATAACACCAAAAAAACCTTGAAAGTAGGAGTATGTAGACCAGAAAGGTACAGCAATTTTCAGTCATATTTAATCTGGTTGCAGACTGACTCTTAAAGATGAGGAAATGGAAGAAAGTAGGGGAAAAAATACAATAGATAATGTGGTTCTATGTTTTGTTGTCTTCTGACTTTCTAGTATGTACTTCAGTCTCAATTTTTTTGAAAGCACTTAGAAACCTGGTCCTGTCAAAGATCTCAGATATTATAGGAGCCCCTTTTCTTTCTGTGGCCTGTATGAAAAGCAAAATTGGGTGGGGCAATAAAGGAATACATGGCAAGCTTGTTGGTGCCATGTTTTTATTGATTCTGAAATATTGTGAATAATGCAGAGATCTCCTTGTATTCAAACATAGCTTATAAACAAAGGAGGAATTATCTGGGCTATATAAACTGCCATAAAAAAGAAATGAGTGTTCTAGTTCAAAATAAATTGAAATGAGTTGGTGAAATTTAAGTTTTACTAAGGAGTTGGCAGAACAGGGAAGAAAGGCAATGTTGTTTCAAATTCTAATACTTTTTCTAGAGGAGAACACAATTGATTAACATTTTGAGAGAAATAGATCATTTAGTGGTATCTTGGCATAATGAGGTTTTTTTCTCAAGAAATCTGTTTAGCCCACATGCAGGAAAAAGAGGAGCTCCCAAGGTATGGCAGACGAAGATAATGTGGAAGCTGACAATTTCAGAATGGTTTAGAGGTTATCAAAAGCATGTAACCAGGGGTGTGTGCAGTTGCCTTGAAGTCAAGACCTAGGGATTTGGATCCCATATGGTGCATCAGTACAAGCCAGTGGAAGGACTTAGTGACAGAGTGAAACATATCAGAAGGATGGAGGGAATAGTGGTTTTGTCTGTCATAACAAGGTCTTAATCAAGAGATAAGATGAAGTTGCAAAGATTTTTCAGAAAATGTAGGAGTTTGGCTCTTACTACATGACAGTACATACCCTGGGTTGATACCATATTCTTATGTCAGAAATAAAGGTACAATTGACAATGAATCATAATGGAGAAACTTGTTTGCTTTTTAGAGTCAATTCCAGAATAAACAGATGTCAAAACCTGGTAGAATTTAAACTGTCTAGCTATTACTAGAGATTTAGAACCTTTTTGACCTTCAAAGGCTAGGAGAAGCACTTCTCTGATATGTGGTTCTGAACTTGGCAATGTTTGTGCACTTGTGGGTCTCTGGTGGTGGAGGAGTGAGTAGGCTAGAGGAAAGTGATCATTATTCAGTAGTTACATCTGCTATTAAAAGCTTCAAAAGTCTTAATCTTCATGAAGTCTGAATATATTCAGTACAAGAGCACTAGATGTAAAGAAAGCTTTCAGTAAGCTGTTGCTTCTTATTTATCTTCCAAGTGAGGTTTTGTTAGGTCTCTCACAATCTGGAAAGACTGTTCATGGGGCAAGGGATGTCCTGCCTACAAATATTTCATTAGAACAATAACCTTGACGATTCATTTCATGTCTTTGGCAAATAATCGTTTAACCAGTTCACTAAGTATTCTCAAGCTAAATCTTTAGGCCCTCATTTCCTGAGCAGTCATATGGTTAAAAGTTAGTGCCTCAGATCTCAATCTCTCGTATTTCAGTTCCTCTCAAGAACTGATAAATGCAAACCTGTCCAGATTTCTGGTGCAGTGAGCATCTGAAGGAGACTATATAGAAAACATATCCCTAATAGAGGCTAATTTAAAAAAAAAGCTGCAAATAGATCAAGTGCATAAACACTAGGAGGAAAGTGGGTTTTTTTTAAGCTGGAAATTTGAAAGTTCGTAATAGTTCGGATAAATAACCTTGTAGGAGGCATTAGGTTCAAAATGGAGCTGGAGAATGAGAGGGCAAAAGAGAATGACTCCTTGACCAATGGATTGTGTTTGATTGTGTGTGCCTTGTTATTTTGAAGAGTGTGTTTTGTGACAGTATCTGAGAGAGTTTTGTCTGTTGTCAGAAAGTTTTGATTCACTGAAAAGAAAGTGTGGGTGAAATGGTTAAAGACTGATCTGCAGCAGTGCTGCTCTCTTCCATGGTGTGATCTGTAGATGGAGTCACAGTTCTCAGGTTTGTGGAGGATGATGGTGGTGAGGAATTACAGCCAATGGGGCATAGGGCTGTTGGCTCCACGTCTTGGTGTGTAGTAACGCACCAAAGTTTCTTACAGAGGACAGACTGTAAACTTCCATCAGAGATGTGTCATATTGGAGATGTATCTGATTGTCTGAAATGAAGTGTATTTCATGCTCTGGATTCCAGGTATTTGGAGGAAAAGGATGGCCTCCTGAGTAGGTAGGAATTTCTTAGCACTACATCTTTGCTAGGGGGTGGTTCACACAACAAGTAGAATAAGTTTGCGGTGGTATTTAACAATAGGAACTGCTACCCTCCAGCATTAAAAAAAAAATAATAAATTGAATTGTCCCTTAAGATCACAAGTCTCAAGGAATTTGACTTCACCATTGCTTTTGATTTGTGGACCTCTCTGGGGTCTTGTCAGGTCACATTCAATCTTCTCTCTGCAAGAATAATGATTCTATGAAGAATAAGATCTAGAGTGTGTATGATGGGCAGGATAGTGAGACGGGGTTTAAAATGAAATGTATTGATTATACTATAATTTGCTCCCAAACCATGGGGGTTTGAGATTAAAGCAAACACTTCAAAGATTCTTGATAGATTATTTAACTTTCCAACAGCGCAAAATCTAGAGTATTGTACCGTAATACAACCCTTTCAAGGTTGCATAAAATCAATTTGATTATGACTTAAATTTTTGCATAGAAGGGAGTGCCCAGACCAAGTCTCATAATACTGGTTATCTCTCACTGTAGTCACATTGGGAATAAACATACTTCAAGAGTGCCTCTATATGTACTTGGCATTATACTACTAGGATTTCCAGGACATAGTTACTAATATTTTTTCGAGAGGTCTTCATAAGCCTTTGCTACTGTGAAATCATGTATTCTCTGTTTCTTTTGTGACAAAAATAACTTGCAAAAGGGAGATTGCAACTGCCAGAGAGAAATACATGCAGCAAAATCCTGATATAATCAGAGATAAGAGAAAACAAGGGGTGCAGATACTGGAGATCTGACAATTTTGGGTGTTCAATTTGTAAATTCAAACTCATCTCTAAATTTGTAAATTGTATTGAAATAATAATTCTCTCTCTCTCTCTCCATTTTGCTGCCTCAATGAAAATAGAGAAGCTGAATTTGTAGAAAACTCAAGCAACAATGACCTTCCAGCTCTTCTGAACTGGTCTGCCCTCTAATTTTTTGCATCACTTCAAGGAGTTCTGCTCAGTTGATGCAACTTAATTTTGACTTGTCCAGCACTCAAAGAAAAACATTTTACAAAACCACCAAGACAATTAATGTTAAGAAAACTATTTTGAATGATGTTTTAAAGAAAATGTGAAAGTTGTTATTTCTTTAGGAATGCTTGAACTTGTATTTTTTGTATATCAAGATTTTTTTAAACACGAGATCATGTATATTTATAGATATTATTGTTGTAAGAGCCCTGTTGTTGCATTAGCAAAGGGGTGTGTGTGTTTATGTACTATAAATAGTATCTTTAATTTAGAGGTATAATTAAGCTGTGGCCTTGACCAGTAGTTATGTCACCTGCAGTTGAAATTCCATTGAAAATAATTGCAAAGACATTAATTAGTGTGAATTCTTAAGGTCTAATGCACTTCATGAAATGTCTGTCTTAGCTTTTCTACTTGTAATTGAGAAAATATTTGAATTTGTGCTCACCTTTTGAAATTTACTATTTTACCAAATGAAGCAAATTTTAAAGCATATGAAATTAAATTATATAGCTTGTTTTTTGAATATATAGTGTCTTTATTGTGTATGTAACTTCTAAAGAAAAAAACTGATTATGAAAAAGCCTTTTATTCATCTGATACTAACTTATGGTTTCAAGGTGATAATTCAGTTTAGTAGTTCTTTCTGTGCTGGCTGCACTCAGTCAACTTTAATTTCATAGGATTGTTTTTTTTAAGGACCTCATATGTTACCAAACAAAGATGTGGGTACCCCAGCCTTTTTATTGCAGTCTCCGCCCCCCAGCTGGTCAGGCATATGTAGGAGAAGAAAGTTGTTCAAGGTTGAATAGATGCTGGTAAGACTCCTTTATCTGTGGTGCAACCAATTGTGGGCGCTCATGGCATGAACAGCCAGCTACCCACCCTCAAAGGCTGGCTGGCACAGGACTGCAAAATTTTGTGTGTGCTGAAGAAGAGGCAGGGAAAACGATATAAAAAATACGTGACAGCTTCAGGGGGAACTGTGGAGTTGCAAAGATGCTGGCTTTAGCCCACAGTTACATATACATTTCAGGGTAGGTATTACAGATTTTGTCTAAGTGGTGATTTATGTCCTTATTCCTCCATTATTGTCCACAAAGTACTGCCCTTTGTCACAGGCCTGTATTACCTAATTTTTTTGGACTGTTTAATTTTCATTAGTACAGCTGCTTTAGCTTGTGATCAGTGTACTGCGCCTCATGGATGGTCTAAGGCAGTATTAGACGCACAGAAGTGACACCTAACCCTGTCAGTCTGGTTTGATTGACCCCTCAGCTTCCAAAACATGCGTTTATTTTTTAAAAAAAAAACAAGTTAGCCTGCATCCATTTTCACACACATTCTGGGTAGTTTAAAGGTTGGTCGGATTCGAATATTGCTCTTTCAGATTTGATAATGTATGAGTACAGAACTGTGACCTTTGATACGTAGTAATACATCAACGTGACACGAGCAGTAAGTGCAGCAATTACCTTTACTACACTTCAGATTGTGTTTTAGTTCTCATCTTGTAAGCAATTATTTCAGGAAAAAAGGAATGCCTTTAAGTTAAATATATTTTGCAAATAGTGTAAATGCAGAAATTAATCTTTGGGGACTCTTTGATTTACAGGTGAATGTTTTCCAATGAATCTTGGCTTTTAAATTAACATTGGTTTAGTTGTAGAAATGAGTCTTGTGCCATTGGCATTTACAATACTTTTTTCTGGGAGAGGTTTTTTTTTAACCATTTTTTGGTGTTCTAGTATAATCTAAGTTTCATACTCTAATTTATGGTTAAAGCCTGGCCCTGCAAACAGTCGCCATGTCACTGTGTTCATGTTGCACCTGTCACAATACTCGAGTGGGTTATGTGCATGGTAATAATGCAAGTTTACATGCGTATAAGTGCCTTTCAGAGCATGAGAGCGTCTCAGGCCTGCACCACGTACTGATTTAAAAGGCTATTTTTAACTGCTCCAGCAGTGTTTCATCTTTTTCCCGAGCAGATCAAGATATGTTTGTTTTATTTCCAAATATTCTTTCTCACCTGTAGTTATAAATTATTTGGATAATGATAGTGAACAGCCACTGTCTGGTAGCAGTATAAAAACACAAATGAATACTCCTGGAGCATAAAGCCTTGAGAGGACTGATAGCAGCTGTGGTTTCTGTTCTGTGGACTGAAAATCAGAATAAAATTACTGTGTTGTTCTGAGCAAGCAATTGAGTAACCATTGAATGGTGACTTTCTGTCAATGCTGTCTGTCACAACCTAAATTTGAAGGAATAATTTGAAGTAGAGCTTGTTCTTCTAAAATATCTGCTTCAAGTGCTGAGCACTGTTGATGTGCTGGACTTAGGTTCTGGACTTTGTCAGGAGCTGGGAAAATACTTCTTTTGTTCTATATTGAAGTGAAATCAACACCTTTTGGAATGGCCTTCTTTAAGCTGTCAAGAATCTAAACCTCTAGTCCCCAATACCATTTGACTGTTCTGGAATATAGGCACAGGGTAATAAATCAAAAAACTTTCCTTTTGCAAGTCTCATGGAAGGGTGTCTCTAACAGATTTTCTCACTATTTTCTAGCAAGGGAAAATGCTTAACTATCATGGTGGTGTTTGTTTTTGGGGAGTAAAGTGAAAACAAATACATTAGATCATCATATAAATTACTCTTAATCAAGCTCTTGACCATAGAAGTTGTTTTATGAAGCCACAAGGAAGGTGCTACCTGTGGAAAAGGTGCAAACATGTTCCGTGCTTTCTGCCTGTGCCATGTAAGGGCACTTGGGCCCTTAGCTCTTTTAAAATAAATAACCCTCCCCAACCCAAATCTCTGGCTTTTTTTTTGCATGCTTTTATTAAATTTTAAATGTTAATAGGGGTAACTTATTTGGGAAAAAATACCCAACCTACTTTCATGCAGTGTTTTTCATTAAAAAATGTAAATAGTGTGTATATGGACATCTTGAGTCTGTGCTGCTGACCTAGCAGATGACAGTGGTTATGGCAGGTCAGTGGGGAAGTTTGCTTTTCAGCTGGGACTCCATGGTTCTAGGAAGTTCCTTAGGCTGAAAGGCTGCCCTTGTGACTCTGGGTAGAGAAGTGCATTTGTTTCTTGACTACAAATAACAACAGGAGAACAATGACAACTGCTCATTGCATGTCAGTGCTTGTTGCTTGTTGTTTGTTCATGCTGAATTTACTACTTCTGGTAACAACTTAGGCCTCTTTAGTTCTCTGTATTGTATATTTTTAGCCATTTTTTGAAAGAGCTACCAATGCTGGTATTCCACAACAGTAGAATCCTTTTTATAGTATCTATATTTCCTTTCTCTCGTATTTTAGAGAAGTGAGTGAAGGTAATATTTTTTTCCACCATTCCTACTGCAGCAATATGACTGGAAGTATTTATTTTTCAGAAATCCTAGGATTTTTGTTTATTTCAGCTATTTGCCCACATCTGTGTGGTTTTGGGGCTTTTTTTAAAGTGGCGAATGGCAGGCTGGTTGCAGAAAGTTGTTGGGGTTTGTTGGTTGTTTGTTTGGTTTTTTAAGGTTCATCTTAAAACTTACCAGTTTGCAATGGTGAAATCCTCCTAGAGGGTGTTTGTTGGTTTACTGAACAAATGATGCACAGCTGAAATTTATGGACGCTTAACGGAAGGTACTCGGCTAAGGCTGTGTACAGCTCATTGTGAATACTCCTGACATATTATAATAAGGTGTTATGTTCGCCTAGCCATGGAGTCTGATCTATTTGATTTTTAAAATCTCAGATTGTGTTATGAGTAAGTGTAATGATTCTGAGAGCTGGAAAATTGTTAGCCATTGTGAACAGCACTGAAGGAGTCTCAGGATGTATAACGTAATAGATGCAATTTTGTTTGAAATTTTTTCCCAAGGCCAATTTAATTTTGATTTATTTGCCTCATTAACCCAAGGATTCAGAAAATTGAATGCCACCTGAGTGAGGTATTATTAACACTGGCAAAATATCTTCAAAATCACTCCATGCTTATAAATTAGTCTTTTGAAAGCATTTTAAAGACATAATGATACTGTGGTGAAAATCTACAGGATCATTTAAAAATTGCATTTCAGAAATAAGACTTGGTCACCTGACTTAAATATATACTGATCTATTATTTATGCTTTGAAAATAGAGCTGATAAAAAGCATAAGTGTTCTTGATATTATATTTTGTCATATCTAGCTAAAAAGATTGAAATCCAGAGAAACAATTTTCTGAAGAAATGAAATAGTATGCCCTCCTGAACCCCTGGGGAAAATAGCCTCTCTGTTTGCTCAGAATACGAAGCAGTAAAACAGTAAAGTAAAACAGACAGCCCATGTCACATTCCTATTTGTACAGTCTGGAGTGATGTTTTAAAAACATTTTCTGGTTATTTTTGATAAATAAATGGTGCAAATAACATCTGCAAACCAACCCTGCTGATGTAAGATTTTTCAGATCAGATTTGTTTGTCAGTGAAAGTTCAGAAAATTGCTTTGCAAAACTGAAGTTGTATAACTCCTAAAAATATGCATAACAAACGTACAAAAATATATCTTGTTCTCCTTTTGCCTTCTCTCAGAGAATCTAATGCTGATTCCCCATTATCTTTGCTTCCGGGCTCAGAAGGTAGCTTGATGGAATTATCAAATATCAAAAGGCTCTGTTGCTAAACACAGGTTTATAAGGTGTTAAAGAGCTGAACATTTATGTTGATAGTGGGGCATCCAGCTGCCCATTTGGAATAGTGTGTCCTGGTTAAAGCTCTGAGCTTTCCCCCCTGAGCCAGCAGTGCTACACTGAAAACGTAGCTCAAAGGTTCTGAGATCCTTCCACTGGTGCTGCACCCGCTGTCAGGGTGTATGAATGACGGATGTGTGTTGCATGGCTGTGGCTTTCCTCAGGTTCTGCCAAAGGCTGGTGCACTGAGGATGAAGGGAATTTCCTCCAAATCTTGTGACTTCCAGAAGCACGCTCTTCAGTGTGAGGATGCTGTTGCCACTCTGATTTCCGTCACTGACATAAAAGCAGAGAGAGAAAACAGCAAGATTGAGTAACCTGATGCCATGGCTCTACAAATGCCCTGTTACCCGAAACTGGCAAAGGAAGCATGTGTCTGTACATCTTCCAAAACATTGCTTGTTGAGGCAGTGTACTTTGAGTTGCATTTGAGTAATGTGTGTCTTCAAGGCTCTCTTGTTATGCTTCAGATGTCTGTGTCTGCAGAGTTGGTTAAAAACAGCTTTAATGTTATTTTTGTAAGGATTCTCAGTCAGTGGACTCTATCTTGGGTTAAATTCTGTGATACATCCACAGAGTATAAACGACATGTATTTTGTAAGTAGCTATGTACTTAATAGTGATGGCCCTTCCCCCCCTACCTCCCCCCCAAAAAAGGCATTTATTTTTCAGTCTTTAAAAAATAGTGTTTTAATAAACTCTTCCTCTGAGCTTATACAAGACTGGACTATTAGCTGGTATTTTAAATACCTGAACAGAAGATGAAGCTTACTAGACTAATAACATTTAATCGAGCAAATCTCCTTTCATTGAATGAAAAAAAAGGTTTGGCTGGGGAGATTTTGTCAGGGTCAGGGCTAGCATTCTAGAAAAGTTGATTTCTGTGTTCTGTTTGTATGTGTTCGCTGTTATATATAATTATGGTGGTGATAGCTGACACACTGAATAAGCTGAATGTATGTTTCTGTGCAGGAAATATAGGAAGGAATAAACATGGTAATAATCAAGTTCAAAATTCAAGCATTACTGATCCACCCAAAATTCATTTCAGGTTTCTCTTCAGCAAAAGGCTCAAGTATCTCAAATTATACAGCATTACTTTTCTACCAGTAATTTCTCAGTTTTTAATGACAAGGACATTGTGTATAGCTATAAAGGGATATCACCATGTTTTTATTGAACTTGACTTCATTGCATGAATTATTTCCTCAGAAATCTTAGGCTAATGTGGTATTTGTCCAAGCAATTATGAGTTGTAATATTTGTTTAGTATTTTTGATAAACAGTTAATGGTTTCTTGAATGTTTAGTTGAAAGTTCCTTATATGTGGACAATGTGTCTTTTTCCATGTGAGGTGGGAGGCCAGAAGATATTAGAGAAAAAAGACACTTTTCAATTGTTAACTTCCTGGTATTTATACTGAAAGTATGATAGGACTGCGAGTAAATTGTTTTAAAATTACTGACTGCAGTCCTAAGGAGTGTCTCTATAGAATTAAACTGCATAAAAAAGTATTTTTGGCCAAGAAATCACAGGAAGCTCTGGGAAATGCAGTTACTGGAGAAAGAAGCTCTCATGTCAACAATTACATGGTATTTGTGGTGGCTGTTCTGGTATGCTTATCTTGCAGTGGGAAAATGCAGGCCTTGGCTCTTATTTTGCACTTCACAAACTAAACTCTGTTTTGAATGTTTAATCAAAAACAAATAAGCAAGAAAATCTCTGAAGACTGTGAACAGCAAAATGGATGCTGTGCCAAGCTTGGGCTTCTCTCCACCATGGAGACCTCCAGTGCCTGTCACTGCAAGGTGGACCACATGTGAGGAAGGTGTGGGCTAAACAGCAGCTACTGGTGGCAGTGTCACCTCCGTAGCATGAAATGAAAGACCCCCAGGAGAAAGTTGTGCCGGTTTTGACTCCTGAGGTGCAGCCAGTGCCCTGTTGCAGACTATGACACCTCTGCTCTTTCCAGTACTTTGCAGGAGTACGTATAAATAGTGCCTTGAAATGGTAGGAGCTGTCTTCAGCTCGTAAGAGTGGACAGCTGGGAGCTGTAAGGAGACACACAGACCTTCCTGTCATATGGCACGTGTGCCCTGTTTGCTGCAGAGCACCCCACCCCCTACCATCTGGGAGTCCTCCGCTTTTCAGGAGCAAGTGGCTAAGCCTGGTGCCCTTTCTGTTAACTCCAAAGGCTTGTTCCCTTCGATTTCTCTTAGTTGGAGCTTAAACGGTAAGAGTGCCTAAACCAATTGACATGTCCCTTCTGCTCACCTCAACCTTGAGTAACAAATGCGTTGGGAGTGAAACCAGCTAGAGCACAAGAGAGGAATAGTGTGTACTAGGAAATGGGCAGTCCTACAACAAGGAATAAGAAATAGCACAGATATAAACTAGGGCATATATGATTGACTCCAGTCCTGAAGCAACCTCACTCCCCTCTTCTCTATTATGCTTATTAATATTTTCAATTTTTTTGTGAATTCCAGTTACAGTTCCTATTGCAGAAAGTAAATGTGGGCTTGTGTTGCTAAAGAGGAAGCATTTTGAGGATGTCTGATTTAGTCCTGGGAAAGATTGTTTCTCACAAAGTGTTTTATGAGTATTTCAAATGCTTCTCATAGTTGAAGCTTTCCTCCTTTTCTTAAAGTACTGGACCTTCAGCTAGATCCTTGATGTTTAATCTGGATTTTTATCTGGCTCGGGTATTTCTGGTATGCACAATTGTAACTTCTCACTCTTTCTAATATCTAAAAAATAAAATAATATTTTTGTAGATTTGAATTGTTTTAACTTCAGTTGTTTAGTATGACCTTTGAATTTATACAGAGAAATAGCCATGTAGGTACTCGGTCTTCTTAGCTATTCAGTTTCTGTCCTATTAGTAGTTCCTGCAAATAATAGCTGCAGCCAGAAATATCTTCCTGAGCCTCCCCCTGCCATGGAATGCAGAGTTCATTTCCGCCAGCCCTTGGGTTCTCTCTCTTTTTTTTTTTTTTTTTTTTTTTTTTTTTTTTTTTTGTT